>OY982575.1:6537048-6827048 GCA_963859945.1 Euplagia quadripunctaria | reverse complement strand
ATTCAATGTTTATCTGGTTTATTCCAATGTGTTAAATATTTTGTGTAATTTTAGCAATTATTATATTACACGATCCTATTATATTTAACATACATTATACATACATAGATTACTTACTTGCAGCTTGTATTCTGCTAATAAGGCGATGATACGTCAATATTTACATTTGCTTAATCGTTCTTTATTTCAAATGTGCCAATTGTTCTTTAGTATAATATAATCATAATATAATAATTCAGGTGTAATTTATATTTTGACAAACAGAGTTTTATAAATATATCTATAATATGTAAAACAATTGCTTTCTGATATAATGTTATGACTTTATGAGATACGTAACAGTCTATATAACTTAAAATGTTATTTTTTCATGAGCACTGTTTATATTTTACTTTTATATAGTATATTATATAAAGATAGAATATAATTCAATATACTTAATTTTGAATTTATATTTTATGGACTTTGAGTCCTTGTTTGATGTTTAGATTTATAAGGTACTTCCATATATTTATTTAGTTGACGTTTAAGTAAATAATTAGCTCATATTATTGTTGTCCTTCCATCATTTATCTATTAAAATATTAATATTAAAAAAAAATATTTTAACTTTCAAATAACATTTTTTTATAACGTCATTGCATAAAGTTTGGGTAATCCCAAATTGGTTTTCCTTTTGGAAAATTACTAGAAATATATATATATATAGATTTACTTCTTAAATACCCTTATTTTTATGAAAACAGGTATTATATTATAAATATTCAATTCATAGAGTTCGTTTACAAAACATATTACGCACAATATAATTTACCTAACGAAAACATATAACGCACAACCTGAAACCAATCCTAAAATGTACTATATAAAGTATATTGTACGACATTTAACTACGACATTTTTATAGTGCAATTTTTTGTACAAGTATACGCTTTTAAACAAAACTAACTAAATTACAAAAATAAATAATGTCAGATGAATACATGATGGTGAAATGTGTGAAATACGTGAATTACAATCGTCAAAACAGCTTTTGCAATGTCGTTATAAACGCTGCTATTATGAGCTACACGTTATTTTATAAGGTGTACCTAACGCCCCATTCATCAGAATGGATTTTTTTAGCAAAATTCAAAAACCTATCGGATAGGTTTCTTCAGTATTAGCAGCAAACCACATGGTTTGAATTACATACGTGATAAAAATTCACCTGTGTACAATACTGCTACTACTCAGAATTTTTTACTTTATTCCGTGTCTATGTAAAGCGTAAAGTTGTATGTCTCATTATAGCGGACGTATTTTTACACTCTTAACAATTTTCTTCGTATTTGTGCTATTTACAATCAACGTTTTGATAGACGATATCAACTGTGTTGGCGACTGTACAACTTTTTTAAAAGACATTATTGAGTGTTTTGTAAGTTTAATATTGTATACTGTTCTTTACTAGTACAAAGAAGGTGGGAGATACGATTTGAATTATTGATATTGGTAAAGTTTCATAACTTTCGAAAATTGAATCAGAGGAGCACATGTACACAACTCGAACCCCCGAACTCATCACTGGGCGTAACAAAATATATATGCTATTGTCACTTTACTGATAGCTCAGTAAAGTTAAGAATCATTTGTTTAAAAACAATGATTTGAAATACATATAGTATTTATGTGTTTGGTAAAACGAAAGCTGGCTTTGGGAAACGATAACGAAAAAGGGCACGACCTATGAACCCTAATCCTATGATATAAACACAAAAACGACATTGTTAATGTATATCAGCAAGCCTTATTTGCTTCACATCTAACAGTAATCGAAGGATCAAAGTGTCCTTTCGCATGGTCATCAAAACGTATCACCAGGGCTTTGATCAATGTCGTTTATCACTACATATTATAAAACAAAGTCGCGTGTCTGTCTGTCTGTTCGAGATAAACTGAAAAACTAATCAACGGATTTTCATGCGGTTTTCACTAATAGACAGAGTGATTCATGAGGAAGGTTTTGGTATATAATTTTTACCCGTGTGAAGCCGGGGCGGGTTGCTAGTCTTTACTAAAAATATCTAAAATAATCATTTTGAACTACTAATGAAGCAATGCAATTTTCATGTCAATTCAAGTAGGTCAATTTTAACCCAATCAGTGATTTTAACACATGCGCTCCTCTATTGAGAGATCTAAATTGAAACTTCAGTTCTGTATAATGCTAAGATGACACTGGTTCTTTTTATACCCGTATTAAAGAAATTTTGTATAATTCATTCATACTCCAGTCCAATCTCTGGTTCACTTTAAGTTGCTCAAAGGTTCTTTTTTTGTATAACCAAAAACAAACTATGAGTTGTAGCTACTTTTACAAGTTTTTGAATGAACTAAATGTTTGAAAACTGGTAACTGGAGATATAATTTTATGATTGCTCGTACAGATTCGTTATTGTACTCGACTCTTTAACTATGGGCTTGTCCACAACACCACGTCACGTTGACGCGCTAATTAATGTACGGTACGGTAACGTCGTCGCCACGGAACGACGCGTCGGACGTCATCGTAAGCGGCACGTGACTACTTTGCGCTAGCTCAGTTGATGTTTCATTATCTTAACGATTAGATGCAAAAGAGATGTCCGAAATTATTGGTTCGGAGTTATTGATATCACTTGTTGAGGCACGTCTAGTGCTCTGGGATAAAACCAGAGAAGAAATTAAGGACAAACAATTAAAAACTTATTGGCCGTTATTTCAACGCCTCGTATTTTCTGTTGAAAGGACCTCCATCACTATTCATAATTGAAAGATATGGATGCACCTAGTATTTTCTTTTCTTATCTCTTTTCTTCAAGCGTCTTCTTAACAATAGCAGGAGCAGAATCCCTTATGCGGTACACATCTAGAAACTGCTAGCCCATTGTCCACTACGTTATAGTGCAGTTCTTTTAGACTTAGAATACCTTCGTGAACATTATAGAGAAGAGAGAATTCTCTGCTGTAATGGTTTCCATAGCATGTTTTCTTTCACCATTAAAACGCACATGAACTTAAGAGAAACCGCTTAGAAGGTAATAAACAACCGGAATCAACTATCACTGCTTACGACAAACATAATTATGATGAAATTTTGTTTAGAGTTCGAGTAAAAATTGGCTCGTTCCTGAGCCAGTTGATTACCCCTGGCGCAGGAACGAGCCATGATAATTTATTATCTAACAGATGCCCATCCATAACGGCCTTTACGTATTCCTTGCCTTCTTTAGTATTTCCTGTTATTATGATTTTTATAATTTAATAAATTATTTAATAAGTAGGTATGTAGTTACGGTGTTGTAAATGCTTTATTGTAAGTTAAAATTTCATGTGGACCATATTTAATGTTTGTTTAGTAATAGTCTTTAACATGTGAACAATTTTCTTTGTAACTAAGTAAAGTTTTTAATATAACAAACTCGCCGCACCGACCATCTATTTGTAAATAAATTAGAAAAGCAACTAATTATGTAGTCAAAGTACCTACTTATACCAAATTATGAAGATATTGTATACCATATACATAATGAATTTGATTATTTATTATATAGAGACGGAGAAATTGTAACTTAACTATTACATAAATAATATAGACACATTGTGATTTAAAGTTTTCAACTTCCAAATATTGTAAAATAACTTATTGAGATATTGTTGTCATGAATGTTATTTAAAAAGGTAATTTTAAATTTATACATGGAACTTAATGGAAAATATATATTTATTTGTTGTATAAAATCATGTGTTTTATTCTGAAAGTATTCCTGTAGCCCGATTTTCTTTGAATACAATCAAATTCCAATGTTCACTTATACGGAAAATGTTTTTATTGCTGTTTATAAAATGACAGCTCAAGTTATACTGGCCAATGAAATCAACCAAAAATGAATTATGGTCGAAATCCGACCACCAGGCTATCTCTAGTATATTTATTAATACGCGAGGAGAATTTTTAAAACGCGCACAGAAAGAAATGTGAAATTTAAATTACTTAAAGTTTATAGAAGAAGTACAGAAAACTAACATTTTTAAATAGTATGTGCTATAAAGTAAAAACAAAATAAAAAATGGCTACTTACATAAAGGCCCGGTAAATATTTTGACCAGTTTTAGTACAAAGTCAATAACAGTTTAAAACAGTGGAAATTCTAACGCCAGGTGATATTTAGTAATAATATAATAAACCCATAATGTACCTAAAAGTACACTTCTCTTTCCCTTTTCCCCCTTCTCCCACCTCCCCCGACTATCCCTCTTACCTCCCCTTCGCTTACTCAAACCTTAAAGGGTGGCAACTCACTTGTGACTCTTCAGTTGCAGATGCTCATGGGCGGCGGTAGTCACTTACCATCAGGCGTTTGCTAGTTTGCCTAATATCCCATTAAAAAACGTTCAAATATTGCACAGTTCCGAAAAAAAGGAGTTCTTAGAAATAAGCTTAGCTAAGTAAAATAATAACAAATATAAAAAAAATTATTTAATTACAGTAGATAAATATTACAGCCTTAGTTTGCAAAATATTAGTATTTAATATCCGTGTTCCTTATATCCACCATGGCCTCCTTGACCCGGGAAAGAACCTTGGCCCGGCAAAAAACTTTGACCATTACCAGGTCCCGTTTGGGCATTACCATAACCTCCGCCAGATTGACCTCCGGGCCCTCCTTGGCCAGGGGCAAATCCACCCTGTCCTCCCTGACCAGGCCCTGCTTGACCAGGCCCAAATCCACCAGGTCCGGACTGACCAGGGCTGAAACCTGCAGATCCGCCTTGATTAGGTCCGAAACTAGCACCTCCCTGGCCTTGATTACCATATCCATATGGGGTACCTGGAAAAGACAGTTGAGTATTATTTTTATTGAATTTAATTTATTACAGGTTAACAAAAATCTGTAGATATACGAGTAATCTAAAGCCTGTCTAAATGTAAATCTTAAACTTTTAAATGCCTTCGACTAAAAAATCCCTTAAAAGATTGGAAAGGAGATTTCTTGAATTACAGCTAAGAACACTCTCGATCAAGTCAAGTTTCAAACAGAAAAGACTTAATCGAAATCTGTCCATCCTTTTAGAAGCTATGATGCCGCAGAAGCTATCAGACAGATTCACAGACACACATATACACAGACACATAGACTTTACGCACGACTTTAACACATGTTAGACTTATAAAACACCTCTTTTTTGCTTAGGGGGTTAAAAACTTTAATTTTTTACAGAATATAATATTATCGAGCCAAAGAAAAAATGGCCTTTATCATTTTTTTGACAAATATAATAATTATACATATATAACTACAAAACGCTACATTATTAAGACACAGTCCACATAATCACATTTAAGTTTACATATTTATTTACCCGACATGTTGAATTCAATCCTTTACTATGCAGTGGTCAGTACACAAGCTCTTCGTAATGAATCCTGATTTGAATAACGAAGAAAATAAACATATTTATACTAAATAAGCACAACTGATAAACCTCAGGAGGAATGACCGTATTCTCAAAAAGTTCCACAACAATATATGATGCAACTCCTATTATTAGGACTGATGTGATTCACGCCATATCGGGCCGGCACGTGCCACAGACGGGGCTTTAACAGACACCTATAGTATACTTTTTACCCGACTGCAACAAAGCCAAGAAGAAGGGTTATATGTTTGACCCCTATATCCGTCCCTATGTTCCCTCATAAACAGGTTTGATGAATCATATGTTGTTAGATTCATCTTTATAGCAAGAGTGTCACTGGGTAAATATACTAAAATTATAAAAAATCAAAATGGCTAATGAAAGCTATCGTGTGTATCAGTGGGGTAACAAAATGAATATATGCAACTTATATGTTTAATAGTTAGTTCGTTAACACAGTCGCAGCTAAGTGGTAACCAAGTAGGTTAGCATATTACAAAGTTAAGCTGGCTTGTATACTAGCCAGGTCAGTCTAGGAGGGGTGACCATTCTTAACACATTGAGATCCCTCCGTGCCTCGGAGAGCACGTTAAATCGTTGGTTCCGGGTGCCATACGAACATCTGTGGCATTCGTTACGGGTAGCTGGAGCTCTAAAAAGTCCGACAACCTGGTCTAACTACAGAATTTTGATATCGCCTAGTACTTGGGTTGTGGATGTCTGATTTCAGTCGCTTCACGTAAAATATCAACTTTCGGCCGTATCGTAGTTAGAGTGAAAGCCGAACCCAACTTAGTTGGGAAAAGGCGCGGAAGATGATAGGTTTTTTGTTTTATTTGACGATTTCTTGTGTGGGAACTAATTCGTGTTTTCAACCTATACTGGTCATTCTGCTCAATGGAAGACATTCAAAACAGTCGAAATTCTTACGCCAGGTGATCTTTTGTAAGAATATAATTAACCCATAATGTACCTAAAAGTACACTTCTTTTCCCCCTTCTCCCCCTCCCCCCACTATCCCTCTTACCTCCCCTTCGCCTACCCAAACCTTAAAGGAGAGCAACTCACTTATGACTCTTCAGTTGCACTTGCCCATGGGCGGCGGTAGTCACTTACCATCAAGCGACCCGTACTAGTTTGCCTAATATCCCACAAAAAACGTTCAAATATTGCACAATTCCAAAAACAGGAGTTCTTAAATATAAGCTTAGCTAAGTAAAATAATAACAAATTTTAAAAAATGTTTAATTACAATATATAAATATTACAACCTTAGTTTGCAAAATTATAGTATTTAATATCCGTGTTCCTGATATCCACCATGGCCTCCTTGACCCGGGAAAGAACCTTGACCCGGCAAAAAACTATGACCATAACCACTAGGTCCCGTTTGGACATTACCATAACCTCCGCCAGATTGACCTCCGGGTCCTCCTTGGCCAGGGGCAAATCCACCATGTCCTCCCTGACCAGGCCCTGTTTGACCAGGCCCAAATCCACCCTGTCCTCCCTGACCATGCCCTGTTTGACCAGGCCCAAATCCACCAGGTCCGGACTGACCAGGGCTGAAACCTGCAGATCCGCCTTGATTATGTCCGAAACTAGCACCTCCCTGGCCTTGATTACCATATCCATATGGGGTACCTGAAAAAGACAGTTGAGTATCATTTTTATTGAATTTAATTTGTTACAGGTTAATAGATATACGAGTTATCTAAAGCCTAAATGTAAATCTTAAAAGTCCCCCCCTTTAAATGCCTTCGACTAAAAAATCCCTTCAAAGATTAGAAAGGCGATTTCTTGAATTATAGCTAAGAACACTCTCAATCAAGTCAACGTTTTAAAAAAAAAAACTTAATCGAACTATGTTTGACCGTATTCTCAAAAAGTTCCACAAAAAAATATGATGCAACTCCTATTCTTAGGACTGATGTGATTCACGGCATATCGGGCCGGCACGTGCCACTGACGGGGCTCTATCAGACACCTATAGCATACTTTTTACCCGACTGCGACAAAGCCAAGGTGGAGGGTTATATGTTTGACCTCTATGTCCGTCCCTATTTTCCCTCATGAACAGATTTGATGAATCATAAGTTGTTAGATTCATTGGACTCACTGGGTATACTAAAATTATAAAAAATCAAAATGGCGGATAAAAGCTATCGTGTGTGTAATAGTTAGTTTTTGTAACGCAGTCGGGTTTTTTTTTCATTTGATGATTTCTTGTGTAGGCACTAATTCATGTTTGACCTGGTTAATTTCGTTGTATGACATGGCCTGGTTCCGGGCCCTATGCAAATTGAATCAGGCCTAAAAATAACTGACGTCAAAAAACTTGAATTAGTTCTTATAAGTATAGCTCATTAGTACATAGCATAAATAATAACCTGGAAAGTTTTAATTAAATATTTTGTAAACCTATATCATATTAATTGTCTCCTAAAATGTATTAATTTATCTTTGGTTGAATAGATAGGGTGTATTGACAATAATAACAGATACCAGTAATATAAATAATGAATAATTGGGCTCTATCTTTATGCAACAACAACTTTGACTTACGTTTATCACGTAGGTACTATAGTTTGAAACAAGTTTTGGGATTTTTTATTCTGAATCCAAACTAGGTTAAGAATTAGCTGCACATTAGTTAATTCTGATTAACTTAACTTAAGTAGAGTTTGCATATATCAGAATATTAAAGAAGTGTTTTTTTTTGTGTAAAACCTTCAGACTTTTTGCGGTGTGGAAGTACCCACCACGTCTCATTACCTGCTGGTGGGTATTTAACCGACCTTTCAAATCCTTTAAAAAAATATTAGTTACGATCCTGAGAAGAGATTTGAAATATAAATTGCACAATGCTAAAAAAATGCATGAAAAACACACTAACTACTAGTGGTAAGCAGAGGCCATTAGAATTTTTTAGCCCAACATAGTGGCCGAACATAGTGTATATTGTAGTGGAAGCGTTCCAGAGAGCCCAAGACTACGACAAGACTAGACATCAAACCCAGACCTCAAAATCACAAACACACAGAGACTGGTCCACAAAAGATGATCGTAAAAGCTCATGTGCTTGGTAAGGGCTACTCAAACTCATCTAAACACGAAATGAAAAAATACAGTTTAATCACAACTTACCGTAGACCACCACTGCCAGGGCAAAGATCAAGCACATAATCTGAAAGCAAGAGAAGATAGATTTATTTTTTTTATCTGTCACACGGAATTGTCTTGCTCTCTGTAAGTATTCTATGTCTATGGTTTCTAGAGCATACATTAATGTTTATTAAATTCATTTTATACTCCCATTACTTTCATCTTGCACCCTTGGCTTTAGCACAGTTTAAGCCTTAGATGCAATAGTAAATTATCTTATTATGATTCTATTCCGCGAGATCATGACTATATCCTTGCTCCCGACTAGATATATTTTGTCTGTTATGTTGTTGTTCGAAACGAATTTCAAAAACATAAATTTGAAGACCTTTTAAATTTTTTATAAGTTTCAATTTGTTTTTTAGTATTTTATTGGTTTTTTTGCCAAAATCTGAACTGTATATAAAACCATACATAAATACTTTGCAATAATAAAACATACACTTACTTTAAACGCCATTCTGTGGAATTGATTTTTCACCAAATTTACGAAAACGATTGCAGTAGAAGTGTGCAGCTCCAAATAGTGCCATCAGTTTATATACAACACATTATCGGTGAGTCGGCATTTGACCTCATACGTCCACTGTTCCAAGAATACAAAACAAACAAATCTTCTACATCAAAACATGGAATTCACGGCATTTGTAAATGAAATTAACCTGTGAACCTAACATACGATTATTAGTGATTGGTGTATATTTTTGTCTAAGTAATTAAGACTGAAATGTTTTTCATTGGTAAGCGCATGAGGACAGGTGAACGGATTTTTCAAAATTTAGTTTTCAAATAAAAAAATTGATAATAACTGCATGTGTTTTTTTGCTATGGAATAAAAACACTAATTACTTAAAAGTATTATAAAAAACTAATTGTATATTTATAAAAGTTAGAGTTAATATTTATAAGCGGCGGTAGCGTAATAGCTAAGGCGTCAGACTTGCGATCAAGTGGTTGCGGGTTCGAACCCCACCGAGTGCACTACGGACGTGAACCCACTCCTAACACAAGCGTTTAGCTTAGCTGGAGGGGTTAACAAGAATACTAGTAATGTGTGACCCACGGAGCTAGTAGTCTTTAAATATATTTATATATATATAATATAATATATATTATTCCAATGTTCACTTATACGGAAAATGTTTTTATTGCCGTTTCTAAAATGACAGCTCAAGTTATACTGGCCAATGAAATCAACCAAAAATGAATTATGGTCGAAATCCGACCACCAGGCAATCTCTAGTATATTTATTAATACGTGAGGAGAATTTTTAAAACGCGCACAGAAAGGAACGTGAAATTTGAAATACTTAAAGTTTATAGAAGAACAGGAAGCTAACATTTTTAAATAGTATCACTACATATTGTAAAACAAATTCCCCCACTGCGTCTGTCTGTCTGTTCGCGATAAACTGAAAAACTACTGAACGGATTTTCATGCGGTTTTCAATAATAGACAGAGTAATTCATGAGGAAGGTTTAGGTGTATAATTTGTTAAGATTTTGTGTAAATTGATTGAATTATGTTGGTGATTGTTGAAGATGTCTCTGCTACCCGTGCGAAGCCGGGGTGGGTTGCTAGTGTGCCATAAAGTAAAAAAAATAAAAAACCAATACACACATAAGGGCCCAGTATATATTTTGACCTGTTATAGTACAAAGTCTTTACAATGACAGTTCAAACTATACTGGTCATTCTGGTCAATGCAAGACATTCAAAACAGTCGAAATTCTAACGCCAGGGGATCTTTAGTAATAATATAATGAACCCATAATGTACCTAAAAGTACACTTCTCTTCCCCTCTTTTCCCCCTCCCCCCACTATCCCTCTTACCTCCCCTTCACCTACTCATATCTTAAAGACCGGCAATTCACTTGTGACTCTTCAGTTGCAGTTGCCCATGGGCGGTGGTAGTCACTTACCATCAGGCGACCCGTGCTCGTTTGCCTAATATCCCATAAAAAAAAACGTTTAAATATTGCACAGTTCCGAAAACAGGAGTTCTTAGATATAAGCTTAGTTAAGTAAAATATTAACAAATGTAAAAAAATATTTAATTACAATCCATAAATATTACAGCATTAGTTCACAAAATAGTTAGTATCTAATATCCGTGTTCCTGATATCCACCATGACCTTCATGACCCGGGTAAGAACCTTGACCCGACACATAACCTTGACCGTCAAATTCAGGTCCCATTTGACCTCCTTGTCCTCCTTGTCCAGGGGTAAATCCACCATGTCCTCCAGATCCGCCTTGATTAGCATCTGCCTGGGCATGACTACCACATCCATGTGGGGTGCCTGAGGAAGACAGTTGAATATTGTTTTTTATTTAATTTGTTACAGGGTAACAAAGGATCTGTAGATATACAAGTAATCTAGCCTGTCTAAATGTAAATCTTAAACGTCCCCCCCTTTTAAATAACTTCGACTAAAAATCCCTTCAAAGATTAGAAAGGAGATTTCTTGAATTATAGCTAAGAACACTCTCTATCAAGTCACGTTTCAAACAAAAAAAAACTAAATCAAAATCTATCCATCCCTTTAGGAGCTATGATGCCACAGACAGACATACAGATACACAAACACACATATACACAGACACATAGACTTTACGTACGACCTTACTTTAAAACACGTTAGACTTATAACACCCTTTCTTTTTGCTTGGGGGGTCAAATTTTTTTATTTTTTTACCGAATATCATATTAAATCGAGCTAAAGAAAAAACGATCTTTGTTATTTTTTGATATTTATATAATTGTACATATATAACTACAAAACATTACATTATTAAGATACTGTCCACATAATCACACTTATAAGTTTACATATTTATTTACCCGACATGTTAAGAATTAGCCAATGAAAAGTAACCTATGCCTTTTTCTGAACAATGGCAACGTGTACGCAATTTCATGATGATCGGCTAAGTAGAAATAATGATAATGATAAGAATAAAAATAATGCGTGAAAGTGTAATAAACAAACAAATAAACTCACTTTCGATCACTTTCATGTCCTTATGCCAACCCATATTGTCTTACTGCATCTCAGTATGGGGAGGTGCCTGCAAAACGTCATTGATGAAGGTGGAAAGAGCTCAAAGGGCAGTTCTGAAGGTGAGCCATTCCCTACCTTTTTTCTACCCGACAAGAGACCTCTATAAAATCTCTGATGGCCTGACTGTGCGTCAACTATATCTGCTAAACATTATACTCAAGCAGCATACCTTACTCCCCTATAATCCCTTACCTTCAAATAAACGCCTAAAGCATAAAGTCTGTCCTGCAAATGAAGATAGACGGTCGACATCCTTTGCTAGCAAATTCTTTGGCTTCCTAGGTAGATACATATATAATAAAGTGAACCTGAAATTGCAAATATATTCACTAACAAAATATAGCTGTAAAACCACTACCTCTCGTTGGCTAAAGACCCTTAGCTATGAGGAAACCGAGAGCCTATTACTAGTCCCATCTTGAATAAAATAATAATGACCTACTTCAAAAGTGATGTCTCACTTACCACAACATCGCAGAGATAGCACCTAAACATTCATCCCCACGCACACACTCACATACGCACACACATGCGCACACACACACACACACACACACACACACACACACACACACACACACACACATACAAACCCACATACTCATACTTAAACCCCCCCACACACACACATTCTCATTCACTTAACATAATAATAACACTGCTTTCTTTTATCTACTACTTACACCTGATTTAAGAACCATGCTTTCTAGAGTTAGGAGAGGCTGGTAATTTGTAATACAGGTCTATTTACCTAGTACAGATACCAGTCTCTCACGCAGACTCATATGTAACATAAACAATTAGATTAAGAATTGTTAGCTGTAACCATATCTGTGTGAGAGAGAAATAAAGTTATTATTATTATTATTCTCTTTATTAACATTTAAATACATATAAATTACATTTTTAAATACATTATTATAAAAAAAAAAATATATTTAAAAATATAAAAAATAGTGTCCCACCGGTATCGGGTACAGGGACCAAGCTACCGGTGGTTAGGGTTCCAGAGACAGAAACCTCCTCACTATGCGTGCCGTGTCGAGAAGGACTGCCTTCTGCATTAGGCTCTTGATCCAGCTGCCTAACGTGAGCCTCTGAAGGTGTTGGTCGAGGCTCTTAGCAATTAACCCATGGGCCGAAATGACTATCGGCACAATGATTGCTGAATCCACATCCCACATGTCGACAATCTCGTGAGATAAGTCCAAATATTTTATTTCTTTCTGTTTTTCAGCCTTCAAGAGATTGTCGTCATGGGGAATGGTGATGTCAACAATCATTGCTCGGCGCTCTAATCGGTCTATCACCACTATATCAGGCTTATTGGCAACAATAGTCCTGTCAGTGATGATAGATCGATCCCAGTACAATGTTGCACGACCATTTTCAAGAACTGGGTCGAGCACATACGTG
Source organism: Euplagia quadripunctaria (assembly GCA_963859945.1). Lineage (NCBI taxonomy): Eukaryota > Metazoa > Arthropoda > Insecta > Lepidoptera > Erebidae > Euplagia > Euplagia quadripunctaria. Next base: position 6,813,957 of record OY982575.1, on the reverse strand, counting down.
TAGTACGGTAACTCGACAGTCACAAGGTTATATTTAAGAGCAAGTTGCTGATGGACTATCCTGGCCACTTGGTTATGTCTATGCAAGTACTCACCGTTGGCAAGACGAGAACAACCGGAAATTATATGCCTGAGGGTTTCTCCGGGACGATGACATGCCCGACAAATGTCAATCGTGCCGTCCTTCAGGATATATTTTCGTTAGTTATTCGTCATAACAACTTCATCTGTAATTGCACAGACAAACCCTTCAGTTTCTCCGAAGAGATCACCAAACCGTAGCCAGGACACAGATGCTAATAAATCGACATCGGGCCCATTTAAGGCCCGATAAAAACGTCCATGCAGCTCTTTGCCCTTCCATATCTCCTTACGATCAGTAATATTAAGTACTGCAGGTTTGCGCCAGTTCTCTTTTCCTAGAGCAAGTGGGGTGAGTCCGTTGTCAACTGCCACCACATCCCGATGCACATCCACGTTAACGGAGAGGAAGTAATCTCTAAGATTGCATACCTCGCGATTATGGAGGGTTTTGCCATTAAAAAAACCGCGACCCCCACATTTCCGCGGGATATACAATCTCATTACCGACGATCGTGGATGGTGCATTCGGTACGCGGTAAGCAATGTACGAACTCTTCTATCCAGGGCATTTAGTTCAGTCTGAGTCCATCTAAGTATTCCAAAGGAGTAGATTAGGACTGGCATGACCCAATCATTATAGGCCCGCACCTTATTACCGCCTGACAAAAGACTTTTCAATACTTTTTTCAGGCGGCTAAAGAAGCGTTCCTGTAACGATTGCTTCATAATCAATTCATTTACACCTAACGCCTGTGACATACCTAGATACTTGTAAGTTTCGTTGGCGGAAAGACATCTAAGGTGTGTGGAATCTGTGAGTTCCATCCCATCAGATTCCACAATCCTGCCTCTTTTAACATGCATGACTGCACATTTATCCACACCAAATTCCATCCTGATACCTTTACTAAAGGTTTCAGTTACCTCTAGTAATCTTATCAATTGGAAATTGCTGCAGGCAAACAGTTTCAAATCATCCATGAAAAGGAGGTGGGATATAACCTGACCTCCTCTCCGCAAACGATAGCCTAGCCCTGAACTCTCCAGCAAAGTACTGAGAGGATTCAAAGCTAAACAGAACCACAAGGGGCTCAAACTGTCACCCTGAAATATACCCCGCTTGATCTTTATATGCTCGCCGTCACCGACAGGCCGCCGACATCCTGGATAGCAGAGGACCGTTCTCCATTGCCGCATACATGCCTTCAAGAAAGTGCATAGAGTCGTATCAATCTTGTACAACTCCATCACTCTCAAGAGCCACGTATGCGGCACAGAGTCATAGGCTTTCTTATAATCTATCCAACATGTCGCCAAATCCTTTCGGTTACGGCGAACTTGTTGATTAATGATCGTGTCAAGTATAAGGAGCTCTTTAGTGCCACGGGCCCCACTTCTACATCCATTCTGAGAGTAAGCCATAATAGTATTGTTAGTTATATGAGATGTTATCTTCACTCTCAGAATAGATGTTAGTAATTTATAAAGTGTTGGGAGACACGTTATAGGTCTGTAGTTTTTGGGATCCGTGGCACTACCAGACTTATAGAGGAGGTGAGTTACTCCTGTGGTCATAAAAGTTGGAAGCGAGCCTGATTCTAAGCATGAATGGAATTGAGATGCCAAATGTACATGTGAGCTACGGAGCCACTTTAACCAAAAGTTATGCAGTCCGTCCGGTCCCGCTGATTTCCAATTCGGCAGCGAACGAACTGCACAAGCTATATCAGTGCTGGAGATGGATATTGGCTCCATGGTATCAATCGACTCACATGATCGTTCAACATCTCGCATCCAATCACCCTCTGTGTCAGTGACAGGCATTGCCCAGATGTTACGCCAAAATGTATTTGTAGTTTCAGCATCTGGGAAATGTGTGTCACTCACTACATCAGGCTGCTCCCACCTTCTATAAACCCACCTCTCATCCTTTTGGAATGAACGATTCTGAGTATATCGGTCCACTCTTTTTTTGTATCTTCGTATACGGTTTGCCCATGCATAAACCTTCTGTTTCAGAAAGTCAATGCGTTCTGTGACTCGTGCTGCATAATGACAGGAACTGATACCAGTTCCCGAAAAAGCCCGATTCACAAAACGCATTACTCTCGGACGTGTGTTACCCGATCTGAAACAGATAAGCTTGCCAATGAGTGCCCTCGCCTCAGTAATACGACGCTCAATCCTGCACTGCCACGCCGGAACAGCAAGCTTTAGCCGAGTAGCGGTATTATTTTCTGGGAATTTAACACCAGCTACTCGACATGCTGCAACAGCTGCACAATACAGAATTGAGTGTGTATCACTGAGATCTTTGCTTTCTTCTAAATAAATATTTAACATAGAATCAAGGGCACACACCAGCGCTTTATTTCGTTTATGCATTGGCAAACGCGGCAAACGAGGTCTGTTTTCATAACTCATGGACCGATATTCTCGAATAGCACCTTCCAAAGTATTCCTTATTTGATCATTATACTGAGTACTTACAGATGAAGCAGTGCTGTCCTCTCCGCCTTCATCAGGGTAAGGTCGTAATAAACCAGATGGTAATTGTGTAACTATTTGTGAAGGAGGAGAAGCCATAGTGCTTGTCTGCAAGTCCAAGCGCAGCCTCTCAAGCACAGAGTTATCCAACAAATGACATCGTTGGACGGCCCGTACTTGGTCCGATAGTCGTTGCGCCGAAACGTTAACAGTTGGTTCAAGTTTCTGAAACAGAGACAGCATACGATCACGGTACGCAGTGAGGTTAGTTCCTCCCTCTGTAGCCACAAAATATGCTCGCATGACGTTCTCATTTATTAAAGTCGTCCATCTCATGCGACGCACATTAACACCGGTAGCGGGGGCCCTATTCGAAGCCGGTGGGCCTCGGGATCCCAAGCCATTCGGTGGCCGGCCTCTCCCCTGCCGACGTACAGGTGTTGGCGACGTCGGCGGAGAGAAAAACTCGTCACTCGATGTCGAGCTCGACGCCTCAACAGCGGTCGGTACACTCGATGTAGTTTCCGGGGGGCGCGAGGCGGAGCTGAGCGACGAGTCCGGGGATAGTATTTGCGCTTTTGCCCTGGATCTTGTAAGCATCTTCGGAATTGGTTAATAATTGTATTCGTTTCGGTTTAATAAATTTTTTCTTGTATGACATGACATATGTCATGTCTTGTAGGTACTCTATTTATAGCTTGTTTTCGTCATTTTTTCCTTGTTTTTATTTTTATTTTATTTTGGATCTGCATTTTCGTTTATAGATTTCTATAATATATGGATTCAATAGAAAGTTATCTTGAAAAATATAAATATTGGAAATACGCTTATAAAAGAAGACTGCCTCTTAGTGTTGCCAGGTTATTATTATTATTATTAGAAGTCATAATATTAACTTACGATGCTGAGAAGGGATTTAAAATATAAATTGCACAATGCTAAAGAAATGCATGAAAAAAAACCTAACTACTACTGGTAAGCAGAGGTCTTTAGTATTTTAGCCCAACATAGTGGCTATGTTGTATGTTGTAGTGGAAGCGTTTCTGACAGCCCAAGACTACGACAAGACAAGACTTCAAAATCACAAACACACAGAGAATGGTCTACAAAAGATGTTCGTAAAAGCTCATATGCTTGGTAAGGGCTACTCAAACTCATCTAAACACGAAATGAAAAAATACAGTTTAATCACAACTTACCGTAGACCACCACTGCCAGGGCAAAGATCAAGCACATAATCTGAAAGCAAGAGAAGAGAGATTTATTTTTTTTATGTCACGCGGAATTGTCTTGCTCTCTGTAAGTATTCTATGTCTATTGTTTCTAGAGCATACTTTAATGTTTATTAAATTCATTTTATACTCCCATTACTTTCATTTTTCACCCTTAGCTTTAGCACAGTTTAAGCCTTAGATGCAACAGTAAATTACCTTATTATGATTCTATTCCATGAGATCGTGTCTATATCCTTGCTACCGATTAGATGTATTTTGTCTGTTATGTTGTTGTTCGAAACGAATTTCAAAAACATAAATTTGAAGACCTTTTAATTCTTTTATAAGTTTCAATTTGTTTTTTAGTATTTTATTGGTTTTTTTGCCAAAATCTGAACTGTATATAAAACCATACATAAATACTTTGCAATAATAAAACATACACTTACTTTAAACGCCATTCTGTGGAATTGATTTTTCACCAAATTTACGAAAACAATTGTAGTAGAAGTGTGCAGCTCCAAATAGCGCCATCAGTTTATATACAACACATTATCAGTGAGTCGGCATTTGGCCTCATACGTCCACTGTTCCAAGAATACAAAAAAAAACAAATCTTCTTCTACATCAAAACATGGAATTCCCGGTGTTTGTAAATGAAATTAACCTGTGAACCTAACATGCGATTATTAGTAATTGGTGTATATTTTTATCTAAGTAATTAAGACTGAAATACCTTTCGTTGGTGAGCGCATAAGGACAGCTGCACGGATTTTTCTAAATTTAGTTTTCAAATAAAAAAAATGATAATAGCTGAATGTGTTTTTTGCTATGGAATAAAAACGCTAATTACTTAAACCCATTATAAAAAAGAAAAATATACATTTATATTAAGTTAGAGTTAAGCAGCGGTATCGTAATGGCTAAGGCGTCGGACTTGCGATCCAGTGGTTGCGGGTTCAAACCCCACCCAGTGCACTACCGTCGTGAACCCACTCCTGACACAAGCATTTAGCTTAGCTGGAGGGGTTAATAGGAATACCAGTAATGTGTGATCCACGTTGCTAGTATTCTTTATAAAAAAAATCTATATTTATTATTATCTATAGTAATGGCTAAGGCATACTTTGTCTGAGGGCGACGAACAGAGTAATCCATCGCCCCAGCAAAAGAGGATTGAGACGACGGCGGATGTATTCCGCGCGCTGCTATGAATAACAGGGAGCCAAGCCACAGTGGGCTCTATGACAAGTCTGGTACACAGAGATTTCTTTTCTAGGGTACAGCAGAGACCCCGGCAATAGTTATGACCCCGTGACAGAACACTGGACGTTTAGTCTATGTGAGTTGACAATCCGAGAGTGTCTCCACACGCCTAAAAAAAAGGTAAAGTATTTTGTTATTGTAGATATAATGTACACGTACACATTTGTAATGGTGTGTTAGTGCATAGCAGCCTGATAAATTCAGTACAAACATATAGCGTAAAAAAGACAGTACCTACTTAAAAATCGATGTTAAAATGATCCTATGTTTATCGTTAATCGCTTAAATAAAATGAGACTGATATAGTCTGTTATTCCATTTTCAAAATGTAACTATGACCTTATTTATCACCCCACTTGCTTTACAGCGCACGGAATAAAGTATTTATTTAAATTAGTCTCCCCAGTGTTAAGGAACAAACGTGTTCCAAACAGGATTGTCAACTGAGCAAAACATACTAGACGAACTAAAACACAACCAGTTAATCTTGACCCCTGACCACTTACCAGCTACTGGATATTTTTGAATATATGTATTACGGTGTTGTAGAAAGGACTGGGAGAGCAGGATATACTGGAGATTTTGAATAGAAGTATTTTGTTCATTAGTGTACGACCCTGTAATAACAATGCATTTGTACAACGATTTGCCGACATTTATTTGGATTTAGTTAATTGACGAACTTTCAATAGCTTGCTAAGATGAATATGCTTTCTATATTGTACATAAATTAGGTATATACTTATGGTGTTACCACTACTAAATAATATTTTGCACGTGTGTTAATCAAAACTTTGATAGGTACATTAGAATGTAGGTAAATGTAGTTCTATTCAGAGAAATTTTGTAGTAGGTTAAATTTAAAGATATGTATTACCCGTTCTTAAATATCGTCTACATTATAATGACAGTCAACTTAAGTCACACAAAAAGTATTGGGGCAGACTGATTTTTTTCCAGAAATTAACATTTTTAGCGTTTTTTAATTTAAAGCGTCATTCGCATGTTTAAGTCAAACCGCCCAGTTCTATATTAGCAAAATAACTATTATTCTTTTTTACATTTTTTTTTTTCATTTTTTTAATTCTTGACTTCGTCATTTAGGAGTTCTTGGCACTTCGTCGTTGATATATGACTTCCATAATCACAATAATGGTCGTCTAAAAATTTGTAGTAATTTATATGAGATATGTAAATCACGACTTAATAACCATAATATTTATAAGGTACGATAGGTACCTTTTTAGGGCTCCGTACCCAAAGGGTAAAAACGGAACCCTATTAGTAAGACTCCACTGTCCGTCCGTCTGTCTGTCTGTCTGTCACCAGGCTGTATCTCACGATCCGTAATTTTTTTTTGGCTTATAGTATTAAATCTTGTACGATAGTGCGGAACCCTTCCTGCGCGAGTCCGACTCGCACTTGGCTGGTTTTACTTATCCGAGACGTTTCGATCGATCAAATACCTACCAGTCGCGACGCGAGTTTGCAAACCATTATTTATAACGTAGTGTTTGTATACTCTGTGCCATTATTGTAATTCTATTAACTGTCAAAATCTATACCTTAGTATATTAAGTTTATGATGTAAATACGTCTAATAACCTAAAGAGGACATGCCAAAACAGTTTTTTAGCCTGTACAACATCCCTTTCCTGTAAATATAACATTCAATTCCTCTTGACAAGAAGGAATGAACGAATGTTATTACAAACTTTTCAAAAAGAATTGCAATTATTTTGTTAAAAATAAAGTAAGTTTCATTAAATCAGTTACAAAAAGATTATTAAAAATACTACAAAACATCAGAGAATATTGTTAATTAAAAGGAAAGCAGCATCGTTCGTTCCTTGATTATTTTTACGTACCAAAATTGCGCTGTTTAAAAGGTTAATTTAAAGGAAATATAACAAGCACTGCTGCTGAAGCGCTTCATAATTACTCATTAAAGAAGAGCTAACATTGCCAATAATAATGTTTTAAATCCTTACTAATATTATGACTGAATGTCAGTTTGTTCGTTCATTACGCTTTTGCCCGCGGCTTCGATCGCAATAATGTAGATTTTGTCAAACTATCACTATCATCATAATCAACAAACAACCAAACAGATAATAGTTAGTGTTAGGATTAGAAATAAACGAACGAACGAATAAAAGAACGCATTTTTGCAAAAAAAAACAGGTGTTTCATTCACTATATATTGAATATTTTGTAGGTATTAGACAATTACATTACTGCGTCACACAGTGTATGTAAAAGGTTAAATTCTGAAATCAGATATACCATAGATACACGATCTCCAACAAAAATCGTGTCAAATAGGGCCCTATCATCATAATCGATCATGAAGCTCTACTAATACTGGAGGCCACACGCTGAACATTTTAATGAAATCGGTTTGAATGACAACAAGTAACCTTTTGTTGGAATTGCGTCTCTTTTGTACAAAACTCTTACTCTTTTAAACTTACGAAATGCGACTACAGTGACCATAAATATCGTTTATCTGGAAATAATTAATGAAACACGTTTATTTTTATGTCATTGTAATTGTAAAATTGTACTTTTTGACATTCTAACAACGCTTAAAAAAATCCTGTGAAATTATAAAATACATGCATAAGGCCTATTGGGAATATAATAATAATATTAACTGTCTCAAAATATTTTAAAGGAGAATGGGCATTTTGTTCTATCGACGGCCAGTAACGAAACCTCAAATGAAAGTCCAACTTCTAATCGATAGCTTTACTAAAGACGTTACGTTATAAGTCATTTGGAAAAAACTATATTTATGGAGCAATGTCGTATTATAGCAGATTTTTATTTATTTATTTAACTTCGATGATTTTCCAAATCTTTCAGATGATCTTATTTTGTTTGCAGTCTCTACATATCAGATCAAGTTAGCCCGCAGCTATTATGCTGAGCATATAGTACAAGGCTTATATAATATTCAAGTGTACCGAGAGTAACAAATAAGACTCTTTGTGAGTATTTTGAAGAGCAAGATGTGTAGTTGTTACGTGTTCGAATCCAATCCAGACATACAAGATCCAAGATTTATTATTTGTACATTATAATTGTCCAACCAAAAAACGGACGAGATGCTAATGCTTATTGCTCCTTATTATTGTACTTGCCTGAGTGGCAGGTGTGCAGTTGAATGCTGCGCACATATTATGTTCATAGTGTGGTAGGTACTTAGGATGGGCAAAAAACCAAACGGAAGCTGTTTTGTTACAAGCAGCAGAATTAAGTGTAAGTACATGATTAGGTTAAAAAATAAGAGCAAACTAAAACTATTTTTATTTCTAAGAGTTTTCACTACTATGTTGTCATTTTTCTAATGTGTCACCAATAAGAGCTGTCATTACTAAGTTGTCGTTTATGTAATGTGTTACGTCTTCTTATGAAGATTCATACTAAACTTAATTTTGTTTTACACTAAATCTCTCTCTGTATAAAAATGGGTTAATATGTAATCATACTATATTCTCCTGTAACCTGTAAGCAATGAGGCATTAAGCCTTAACTATAATAAAGTCTTAAGTAATATAACTTTTTGCATCATGTACTTATTCTGGGGATTTAAAAAAAGTTATAGAAGCATCGTATTTTGACGAGTATAGCTATTCAAATTCAAATACAAATTCTTTATTTCAGACATGAGTCCATAGGGTTAGTATAAACAAAATAACTTAAAGGCTAGTGTTAGTAATATATCATTTATGTTTTTATAAGGCTATGTCTTTAGCTGGTGTGGATCTTTGCCCAGTGGCGCAGCAAAGGGGAGTCCCACCGATCTATAAAAACCTTCAGGAGACTGTTAGTAGTGGCGCGCAATCGGCCGACCATGGATGCGGTCCTCTTTCTTATAATGGTGTAAAAATCATCTGTGTGCGCCTCCGCAAACATACCGGACACACTACAACGCCACGACAGCCCCAACAGTATCCTGAACGCGTTATTATATTGGACGCGCAGATCTCTGTATGTCCTCTGCGTAAAACTGGTCCAAAGACTGCACGTGTAAATAGACTGGCAGAAAGCTTTAAAAAGCGTAACCGTTACTTGTGTTGTACAGCATGCAAATCTTCGAACTAGCATGTTACATTGAACAGCCAGTGACCTGCGCTCCCTCTCTATATCTACATTATCTCTAAGGTCATCAGTGACCCAATGACCCAAGTACTTAAACTTCGTCACCCATGTTAAAGGGGTGCCACAGATCGTAACACCGGGGAAATCTGAATAATTTAATAAATAATTTTGGCCCGCGCTTTAAACACAATGAGTTCGCTCTTCTTGACATTGTACTTGAGCCCATGGGCCACCGCATATGACTCACAGATCGCCACAAGTTTCCTCAAAGCGCTGATCGATGGGCTCAGCAGTACCATATCATCGGCATAGCTAATGTTATTCATACAAACGTCAATATGGCACCCAACTCTGGTGCTGCTGAGGCCACCGATAAGCCGGTTTATGTATAGGTTGAAGAGACGGGGTGAACTCAACCCCCCCTGTCTCACTCCGCACTCCAACTCATACACGTTCGATTGAGCCTCCGCCCATCTGACACTATTTCTCTGGTTGTAGTACCAGTAACGAAACAAAGATGTAATTTCATTCGGTAGTGTCGTATCGCTCTGCAATTTATCCCATAGTACCTCGTAGGACACCAGTTCGAACGCCTTTGACAGGTCCAAAAAACAGGCAGAAACAGGCGTTTTTCTGGAGGTATAATATTGAACAGTCTGCTTTAGGCACAGAATGGCACTCTCAGTAGATAGACCAGGTTTAAAGCCAAACTGCGCGCCAAACTATGTTATGACTATCATATTATAAACACAACAATTCATAATAAATATATTTTAAAGTCATATATGTTCGTTTTTTGATTTTACATTTTAATTTTTGCACTGAAAGAAGCTTGAAAACTTAGTAAAACGATGCAAAATCTTCTAAAACCAAAATTAATTTTATTCACTTCCTATGAGAATACAGCAATAAAACTTCTACACAGTAATTGTAAAACTAAATTACATCAGTAAATGACAAAATTATTGGTGGCCGCGAATAGGACAAGCTCCATACAATTTTGCCCATTCTCCTTTGGTACTTAAAATTTATTTAACACAAATCTGAAATACAATTAACATTTAGGGAAAAAATATGCGATGAAAGATAATCTTGTTGTATCCTTTTCAAGGACAAGGCCTGTACCCCGATCAACGTATATGCAAAATTTGATGAAGATCAGTTCAGTAGTAAGTCGTAAAAACGTAACAGAGATTATTACTTAATTATGAATGGGTTTAATTATTTTATGAAGCTCAAAAAACAGTTTTTCTTGTATGAAGGTAATAAAATTGACCTACCTTATTTCGAGGAATGTCCGTTTGTAGATACAAAAAATATGGACACTCTTTAAGAAAAAGATAGAATTCCAATCTCAATTTTCAAGGTCAAACTTTTTGATTCTTAGTAATTGTTTACTGTGTGATCTCCACTGTTAGTAGAACTTTGTGCACTCGATAGTTCCACATTACTTTACGCGCATGAATTTAACATGCCATCGTAATAATAAACCAGACCATACAATTAATGTTTCTGTGAATATACGAGTATGTATGTTGTAATAGGTTGACACAAAAACTGCAATGTAAATCGTCTGTACTTTATTACTTACCACAACGAAGCATATTAGACTCGTGATACGTATTCCACACGTAAAGCTACATACATATTTGAAAAATAACTAGCTTTTTAAATTATCCTTTGTTACAGTGCCATTATTATACTTTAAAAAAATGAAAGCTATGAAAAAAATATTATTATTACCGAAAGTACCGACATTTTATGCCTTTTTTTTCAATTCTAAAGCATAGTTTTAGAATTTTTTCGGCCACATCTGAAACGTCACACCGCTAGCACGGGCGCGAAGCCTTTGACAGCTCAACTATGCTTACAACTACCATTTAAGCACAGTTTAGTTTGTGCCATTTCTTGAGCGCCGATCAAACATCTATAGTATATATGATCGAAGGTTAAACTATTATTTTTCATTTGGGATTGATTAAACCTAGTATTTTCATTAATCCAACTTATGTAGCGAGACGATATGTAATCAAATTGGTGCCTATATTGGTGCCCTTTTAAACTACTAAGAATTGCATAGTTTAACCAAAGACTGTCCTTACTTCACGAAGCTCATTGACATAATTTATTTTCAATTTGTAGTGGGCAGAATACATCTCTACGAAATATGTGTATGCCAGTTTTCAAACTGCGTCTCTAGATACCTAATGGTTTAGGATATTTTGATGTCTTTTGTTGGGAAGAAGGAATCGGAGCTGCGCGACTGGGGAAATATTTCCACCAAACAGAAAACTGCGATTGGCCACTAATACTAATGTAGTGTTGTTTTATTTTTATTCTGGTGTTTACAATCCCCAGAATTGGGTAGTTGCTTATGCTCAACATAAATTATTTCGCCAAGTCATGCAATGAAAACAATTAAAATATGCCGTAGATTGCGGTATTACAGTAGTACACGTAGGAGGTTACAGATTAGATTAACCCGTATAAGCTACGAACGCATAGTTTCTGATAATCCTATGGTGGTTGACTGCCTTCAATGTTCGAGTACTAGAGTTTTATGTTTTGTTTCAAATAAATAATTAACAATTTGCGTATCACAAAATAATCATTGTATATATTATAATCGTAAGTACAAAAAATCCAATATTAGTCACTTATTTCTACGGGGTTATCTGCATCAGTTCATGTACCACTCAGTTTACTCGAACCAAAACCATGTCTCTACTGATTAGGCTAAAATCTTTATTTTCTTCTACTATAAATATGAGCCGGAATCCGTTTTATAGGTACTTTTCTGGAATGCCCAAACCAATGGTGTTTTTTTTTATCCGTTTCGTGACCTCCAGGTTTCATTGGAAAGGGCGAAAAGCCACCAGCTACTCCTTTATAACTAGGTTTAAATTGACCTAGTGCTGACTGAGCAGGGCCATTTCCTGGTGCAGGTAATGTCATGCTAGGAATAAATCCTCCGGGACTTCCTTGAATTCCAGGTTAGAAACCGCCAAATATTACTTGACCAGATTTTATCCAAGGACCAAAACCGCCAGGTTGTGACTTTATAGGAGGATAAGAAACAGCTACCCGTTGAGAAGGTATTAGTTGATTAGGTAGGTAGGCTTTTTGTATAGGTTTAAGAGCGCCAGGCATTCGTTGAATAGGCTTAGATCGAGCTGGTCCTTTCCGAAGATGACCAAAGCCAGCAAAGGGATTCATTTCAGATCTTCTTTGTCGTCGGTCACAATAGAATATTGCAGCTAATTCTTCTGGACTCTCTTGTTTAGTTCTTAAGCCAACTCGTACTTAGCTTTGGTTAGCATCTCTGCCGATCGCGTAACCTGAGAAATCAAAATATGTTTTATTATCCTTAATATACTTACTACCTTACTAATATTATAAATGTGAAAGTAACTCTGTCTGTCTGTCTGTCGCTCTTTCACGCCAAAACTACTAAACCGATTTAAATGAAATTTGGTACACAGATAGTCTAGAGCCTGAGAAAGGACATAGGCTACTTTTTAATGCGAAAAAAGGGGTGTAAGAGGTTGAAAGGTGGGGATGAAAAGTTGTATGAAAGTATCGTCATATTTAGAGCTAGAAGCTTGAAACTTATTTTTTAAGCTGTTGATTCGATATAAATACACTATGCCACGCGGACAAAGTCGCGGACACAGCTAGTAGTACATATATTTAATCCATAGTGGATACCAGACCTGTTTAAAAAATATCCTACTGCTAGGCACAGGTCTTCTCTCAGTGTGCGAGGTATCAGACACAAGAGGAGAGTTTGTAGATGTCTGCCAAGCGCACTTGGTGCGGATTGGCAGTCCTCCAAAAATTTTCAGAAAATTAAGAAAAAACCCTCAGATATACCGATCCAGAGTTGCAACGATTTTGAACTTTGGTTGCTGCACAGTGTTTAAGGTGTGGGGGCCATCGAGATATTATGTACTAGAGAAACCACTCAGAACAAAATATATGTTCCGTTTTTATTTGAATTAGCACTAAAAAGCGCTGCAGCGCTAAAACAACAATTTGTAGTCAAATCCTACGGTATTAACAAGCAGCGCTCGATCGTTTTTGAGTTGTAGTATTCTCGCGAGCGTAAGGTCTTAAGCGCCGTGATTTTCATGGCATTTAAGCGTGTAAGTGTTTAAGATTTCTTTTCATAGATTTAGCGCTAAGCTACAAAACAGAACGGATAAATAGTTTATACCTAAAAAGCTTTATTCGAATTCAAACTCAGTAAATAGTACTTTTAGTAGTAGTTTTGCCAGTTTCTATTTTTGTAGCATGTATCGCGGTATCCTACTAATATTATAAACGTGAAAGTTTGTAAGGATGTATGGATTTTAATGAAACTTTACAATAATATAGCTCATACATCAGAATAACACATAGGCTATAATGACCGATTTGAAGAAATCTAAAAACAACGGTAAATAAAGACAAACTAAATACTCCTGTTTTGATCGTGTTATTCAAGTGTTATCTTGTTACAGGGGTTCTACGTAGCTAAAAAAATGCATGTTTTTTTATTGATCTATGACGTGCTTAGAAAATGGCGGCGCTGCCAAGCCAAAATTATGATTTTAATTTATTATTTTATGTTGGCTTTAGTAAAAGTTTGTACACTTACTGATGAAATGTCACACCACAATTATGTTTTCTCACTTTTAAATGACTTGTACACGTTTCAAAAACACAATTAGGCATTTTTTTCAATAAGTAAAAGTAGTTGAAATACGTTCGAGCGCTGCTGAGGGTAAACTCCGACTGATATCACTGCGGTGCAGAGACCGCAGTTCGCATTACAAAATTAAATATTTAAAAGGAGTGTATAAGTTTAAATGTTCAGCAACGCGCATGCGAGTACTCTGGAATTGCAAGCATCCATAGAGTACTACGATAACCGCTTACCATCAAGCCGGTTTTTTGCTTGTTTGCCACCGACGTGGTATAATTTTTTTTTATTTAATCAGCTACTTGTATACTCATTAGATAATTAGAATTGGATTAATTAATATTTGGATTTGATGGAGTTAACACCAAACCGAGTTGAATCCTACATCTCATCTTTATCTTGAAGTTGTACCTACCAAGTTGTATAACACATTAGATATAGTTACCTAGATGGGCCGATGACTTATCGACAAAGAGTCGTTGGTAAGAAGTGACAATCCTATCTATACGTAAATATTGGACCGATTAACAACTCAAGCCACGTCATCTATTTACTGTCAACATCCGTGAAGACCGGCACTAACCCCAACTTAGGCGCGTTATTATCGCGATGGAATATGACCCAGGTCGTAAAAATGTACTTTTTCAGATAAGTCCACATCTATTTACACTTTATAAGAAATGAACAAAGATGTGTGAATCGTTTACTTTGTAATAATAACTAAGAATATACTAAAAGAAAGATGGCTGAGAACTGTTGCTGTATTACGAAACTTGCTTGTGTTCAACACAAAGTAATTTTTATATTTATTAATTGCTTTAAATACAAAGAATACGCATGTTTTCGGTTCGGCCTGCGAAACTAACGGTTGGTTACAGACTGTAAACCGTATAACTTTATGCCTAATAGATTTTATAATAATTTCTTCTAGCTGTAGATCAGGCTCCAGCGGGCCTTGTCGATATAGATTATATTAATGGAAATAATTGGCTCCAGCCGGGTCTGAGCGGTTACGAGTCATATTTAATATACTTATATATGTACTCTTTTCCTTTCTATTTAAAATTAAGGACTATGAATAGCCAAAAATAAGAACCTGCAGAGATTTGCGGCAATTCAATAAAGTTGTATGAATAGTAAATATGTTGCTTATTATAAAACGTTGTGACTTACTGTCGGTGACCATAGCCAGTGCTAAACACGTAATCTGAAAGAAAAGATAATGTTTTAGCAAATTGACACTAACTTCCTGAAATTTTAACTTTATTTTTGCAGGGTTCTAGGCTTGTGTTTTTGAAAGGAGCTAGGCTCGCGCAACTTTCGACCGAAAAGTTTTCTTGACGCGACTATTTTATCTGAACGCATAATGGACCGCCGATGAGTCTAAACGCGGAAACAGAGCCTTATACCAATACCAATATCCTGAGTCTCAAAGCTCTGGCTAGTCTGAGCTAGGAACTGAGCTAGTCCTGAATCCAATAAAGAAAATTGGAAATTGAGAATTTTTACAGCACACAATCGGAGCAATCTAATTTTTAACTATTGTTCATCAAATACCAGATTTTATCATCAGTCTCATTAAAAATGATAATGGACGACGGTAGGCTGTAACGACCACAGACATCATGGACAATGACAAATATTCATTACGAGTAAAAAAACAAGAGAAAAATCGTATATCAGGACTAGGTATCTAGCTTCTATTGGTCAAGTGTATGTCAATAAAAGCAAGGAGCAATAGTGGTCTTTCATATTTTTGTCCAGCTGTGCCATTAATGCCCGGTTCCTATGATCAAGAAACGATTCGTTTTGCTTACGGACAGTAAAACTAAAAAACCGGGCATAAGAAGAAAAGGTATATATAACTTTTGCAGTTGCTTAACTTTAGCTTTAAAGAAAGAGTAGAATTAACAACAATAATCATTCAACGTGGCAATGCTGCCAGCCTTCTGGGAACACTGCCAGTAGGCGACGATGTGGAGGAATTTTATGACGCATGCATGTAAATAGCCCATATACATTTCTTTTTCTTTTTTTTATTAGTTTTAATATAGTATTGTTCTATATTTTAGTCAATGGTACTAATAATATGTAAAAAGCTGTTGAGTTTCATTTTGGCAACTGTGATTACTTTTATTTAAAGGGATTTAATTAGTGCACAGTGTTTTCTATAATTTTTGTCTTTACGCCTGTGTACTACGAAGCCTTCAGAAAATGCGTCAATGTCAACGTGATGTCATTTTTGTGCATTTGCGTATTACAATTCGTTGGTTAATTAATTTATGTTAATTATTTAACACATCTGTATTAATTTGGCCAATAACTTTAGCTAATTTTATCTAAAATAAAATTTATTAACATTAGTAAAAAAAAAAAAAACAACAATAAACGTTTTCATATTGATAGAAGTTTGTTTGTAGCCATCGTATAATACAATTAAATTTTAAATTAACTTATACTTACCTACTTAACAAAATTTATATACATTTAACTAAATTTTACAAGGTCTAACCCAAAGTTGGCAAATAAGCATATGGCGCCTTGTAGTAAACTTTGCGGTTTTGCGTGTTTTTATTTGCACCTTGTCACCGAGCAACTAAAATCGAGCAAAATCGTATTATCTTAATGTGGCTGACTAGCCGGGATCTTCTATAAATTGGAGATAGGTACTATACCGGTCAATGTAAGTGTATATTAAGTGTGCACCTTTAATTGTTAACAAAACACACTTACTTTAAAAGCCATTCTATGCAATATCTTCATCACCAAATATAGGAGAATAATTATATGGCGAGGCTTGCTGGTATGGCTGGTACGCGTGATCACGTTATCATTTAACCACGTAGATATTATAGTTTTTTCAAGTGTTAAAAAAAATTGACAAACTATACTCCAATAAAATCTGTCTTGAATTACTTATGCAAAAATGTATGATTTATTTTTGTACTTTAGACTGAACTGAACCTACAATTTACAATTGAATGGATTATTTCTCGATAGTTTCAAATTCTGAACGAATCTGCAGGGTTCATAATCAGTCCGGTTTTATCACCCGTAAAATTATAAACGGCATCCCTGATTTTTTAGTCTTGGCGGTAGCTATTTATTTATAAAGAAAATTCACAATTAAATATTTGATATCAGGTATGTCATTTATTTTTTAGATTAATAAGGGTAGAAACACTTGTAGTACAAAGTAAAAATCAAAAACTTTGATTGAAGCCGCCATGTTAGATTAGGTTAGGTTATTTTGATTCAAAATAACCTAACCTAATCTAACATCGCGGCTTGGGACACTTCACGTTCCACTTGTTCCACCAATCAGCTCGCAAGGTGCGTTCCATCACGTGGCGGTTAGAGATCAGTTCAGAATTTGACATTGCTAGATTATAAAATATCGAGAAATAATACGTCAAATTGTAAACTATAGGTTCAGTTCATAATATTTCGTCAGTTTATGATTTCGCGAAATTGTTTATAAATTAACGATGTGACTATATTAAACTTTACTATACTCGAAAAGTTTTGGTACTTAAAAAAGCTCTTAATGGTAGGGCATTCTCGTTTCATAGGTATATCATTCATCGTTTCGTAAATATGAAATTCATAAATGACAATTAGTATTCTTCAAAAAATGTATATCCTTAAAAAAAATAAGTTTTCTAACCTAGATACCCATGCATACAAGAGTCCGTGATCATTAATCACTACATATTATAAAACAAAATCCCCGCCGCGTCTGTCTGTCTGTTCGTGATAAACTGAAAAACTACTGAACGGATTTTCATGCTGTTTTCACTAATAGACAGAGTGATTCATGAGGAAGATTTAAGTGTATAATTTGTTAAAATTTTGTGAAAATTGACTGAAATATGTTGATAATTGTTGAAGATGCCTCTGCTACCCGTTCGAAGCCGGGGCGGGGCGGGTTGCCAAAAATAAATCGAATCCTTTCGAGTATAGAAAGTTATAGGTAGGACGTTTACGGTAGGATGATTGATATACTGTAAATAATACTGCATATAAATAGTAATTATAAATAAATATACAATTTTACACTAAATAATACGAAATTTCGACATAAATGTAAAATAAGAATCATGCGAATCACAGTCATCAGTAACATTCACAAAACACAGGCAATAACCTAATTGAATAGTAATGCTTATCTTCTACAAGAAAATTTCCATCCTTTGGTCACGAGAAACATCCATCAATTGCTCTCTATAACCTTTCCTTAAAGATTACGCAGCCAGTATCTCGACCTCGAATGATTCAGACATTATTTTTAAGTGCGCTTTTGAAGACATAGCTGGATAGCCCATAATGCCAGAACTGTGTAATATCGTACACTTCATCGCCCCACAAACACTTATCTACTTTACGTTGCATTCATCAAGTATCTTTCTATTGACACGTGCCAACTGTTTGGTTTGATACACCAGCAATAATAAGATTAGGTTTAAAATTGGCGTGAAGGGTTATCCGGTGTGCCTCTTGCTCTTTTCAAGCAGGCACACTAAACCAACTAAACCACAGTGCCCAGAGCTATCGACAGCTCTTCTACAATCGACAGAACGTACTGCCACTCAATGTTAGGGTTTGAAGTCAAAAACCCGAGAGGGATATTGTTCCGAGGAAATGAAACTTTGATAAGAGTATATTTGTATATGTAGTAGTATGTCGCTAATGTGACATGGTGCAACACAGTGTACTTTGTCAATCTCTACGCCAACTTGAAGGGTGCTGATTTTGCGGATGATTGATGATGATACTTGACTTTACTTTAATATTGAGAATGTTGCCAGTACACTTCTTGCATATGATGCCCAAATTAAACACATGCAGAATATATTTAAAGACAGCTGTTAGGTTCCATTGATTCCTTACAATCGTCGACGGCCCTCATTGATGTTGTTAGCTTGAAAGGCAACGGCTACTAACACATTCCTGGCCATTATCGGGCCTTAGTGAAAAAAAGTTATCCATATTTACTGAATACATACTACTACTACGTCTGAAAACACGCAGGTTTCCAGAAAGCTAAGCTCCACTACATCACATACATACACACTACCTTCTCATATCAATTCATTTTAGATTCTACATAGGTATATAATTCAAGAAAAAAGTAAAAAATATTTTCAACATACCATTTTGATTTGGGTGGTTTTAATAAATTGAAAGTGCTATCCAGCTGTTCTTCGGCCTTTTTACACTCTTCAATATTTTTCACACAACTAACTAGGAAAGAGAATTTTGATACAATTATCTAGCAGTTTAAAGTATTTATGGAAGATGCTAACAGAGAAGCACTTGTCAACATATGGCAGAGTTTAATACCGGCAAGTACAACTATCCTTTGGAAAACAGGAGCTTTGAGCTTAGAAACTGTGAGTTTGTAAGCTCTTCAAGGCTCTTACAGCGAGGGCAACGAAGATTATTAATTAATAATGATACAGCAGGCTGACTTACCACTACAGTCACTAAACATATACATATATACAACTAAAAGTATTAGAATTTAATTAAACATAAATAAACACTATCATAATCAGAAATAAATATACAAATTTGAAAAGTAATAATTATGTTGTTCTGTCACTGTCTGTCAACAATATATTTTGACATTTCGTTACCTTGGGAGCCGCGTCCTTACTTACTTTTCTTTGTATCTTAATAACCTGGGCTCAAAACTTAATTTCTACTACTTTAAAGTTTAGAAGAGAGGAAGAGAAGAGATTTAACTCCTAAAAAATAGTTTAACGTGGTTAGGCTTGTACACCGTGCAGCATTCAGATATCATATTTTTGTAATTTGTGTAAAGTAGATGTTAAATCAATCGTCAAGTTACCGTCGCTGCGTTCGGGCGTTGGGTACGTATCTATCAAAATAAACTATCAAAATCACTTAATAACAGTAACTGCTATGTTGTACCAACCTCAATCAGCACTAAAGTGATTGTTAACAATTTATAACGTTAGCCTAGCCTTTTACAACTCCACTATTCGTCAATATTTATCAACCGACCAATAGCATTGCGTTACCGGTATAACTAGTCCTAATAATGTCTATTAACTAATTGTCTTTAAATAGTGAACTGTTTTATCATCCATTATACGCTGCCCCTATTTTTAATAAAATAAATAACAGTTGGATGTGGCAACAACAAGCATTAGTAAGATGAAGTTAGATCACCACGAAATCGGCCAGGAAAGATGAGGAAGTAATAGAGGGTCAGTCTTCAGCTCAAAAGCTACCATTTTACCATTACGATTGAACGCCATTTACAGCAAAATGAAAATCTGGTACGAAATACAAAACTGGAAGGTAGTATTGTAAAATAGGAGCCAACGTTATTCACGGTTCAAATAATGCCTGTAACACCCGTAACGTATCATCAAGTCTTGAGAGCGAACCTAGTAGAAATTGACGATGAGTGTAGTCTACGGTTGAGCGAATATAACGAACCTTGTGCCACTTGTACTCTACTAGGATGGTGTGTTCATGGTCGAGGACCTACATCACTCTCAATGCACGCATGTAACTTCCCGCTGCATGTTACCGAGGTTCTATCCGGGTTGGCAGACACTCCATTAGAAGATCTGCTGGAAATTTTAAAAAAGTAACTTTATATCGAACATATGCATATATCCAGAACACCAGAACTCTAATGATCTGCGCGCTGTGGAACATCTCGAGCAAACGGCAAAATTAATTGATTGTAGATGGTACGTGGGTTCCGTGGAAGGATGTCAGCTGTCGGTTGCCTGATTCAGAACATATGGTGTTGTTTAGGCTGCATAATTGCGAGAAGAAAGTGTCCTGTAACGAGCAATATTCATTAAGGTACCGAGAACGTATAAATTAAATGGTAAACTATAATATTGCTGAGGTAATTTTAGATACAACAAAAACAAATAAAGCATGGTACTTACCTCATTTTGGTGTAAACAACCGTGACAAAAAATAAATTATACCTTTTTTTTTAAAGATTACTAGCTCCGTGGGTCACACATTACTAGTATTCTTATTAACCCCTCCAGCTAAACTTAACGCTTGTGTTAGGAGGGGGTTCACGTCGGTAGCGCACTGGGTGGGGTTCGAACTCGCTACCACTTGATCGCAAGTCCGACGCCTTAGATATTAATGTTTTTACGGGTTTAATTATTAAAAATATTACACACTGATTAGGCCGCCCTTAGATGTCTGTGGCGCGATAACCCTAAAGTACCTATAAAGACATTTAAATTATATTGTTAATACTTGGTGCGAATTGTACGCCTTTTATTGCACAATTCATTAAATATAAAAACGCTCAATGTTATCAGTCGTCGAAACCTGCAGCGGTTCTAACTATTCACTTTCTAAGCACCGTCGTATGCGATGGAACCATTGACTGAAGCAGTGAGCTCACTCTTTTTAAGGCATCTCTTCCACACCTTTTTCAAACGCAGCCATGGCATCTTCAGGGTTCATAAAACGAATTGATTTCTGCCCTTTACTTCTGTCGGCAAATCTTTGAATGGAAACATTCATTGCGCAGATTGTCTTTTGGTTTCGGGTTCGTAACAATATATCCAGCTTCCATCACCTGTGACGATGTCATATAGAGCATTCAAGTTACCTCCATCATACTTTTCAAGCATTAAGCGGCACCAATCCAAACGACGCGACGGCGTTTTTGATCTTCCATCAAATTATGAGGTATCCATCTGGTACTAAATGTTCATGTAAAACTTTTTGTACTTGATTCATACCTATGCCTACAGCTGCCCAAATCCGTTGATATGTCACTCTTCTACCAGTTTCTATCAGTAACCGCACAGCACTCACGTTATCTTCAGTAGTCACCGTAAAAGGACGTCCTTCTCGAGAATCTGTGAGTTTGCTTCGACCACGTTTAAACTCATTAAACCAGTTATAAACAGTGGCATGAGCTGGGGCTTCGTAATGAAATACCAATCGAAGTCCATCGTAACATTGTTGTTGAGTAAAACTGCAATGAAAGGCGTAAAAAATCATTGAGGAAAAATTTTCTCTGGTCAAATCCATTTCGATGCATGACAGACACTTTTTGAATTGCCGCCAATTTGTAAAAACAAATGACATACATTATGAAATCAATTCTAAAAACTTTCAGTGTGACCCATGTGTAAATACAGGTACGATAACAAGGAGTTCAATATACCCAATATGTTGAGCACTGTTGCTCACTGTTGTTCGAAAGTTTTAAACAATTTACCTGACGAGACGCTCCCCATTACGGCAGCTACCGTAAAGATCAGAGCACAACGTGAAGGTGAACGCGCTTTAGGAATCATAATTATGGTATCTTGATGACAGCACTTTAAGGTTCGTCCCATCGTTTAAACGGGTCTCTGAAGTTACAATGAATGGTACAAAATGTCCTACCAAACGCGAATTATTAATGGTGATTATGTCTTTATTCGACCTGTATGGATTCATAGTAAAATATTACTTCAGGAAACCTGGAAGTTAAGGATTGGTTGGGATGAAAATGTAAACGTCGATATTTATGTAAAATGTAATAAATGGTTAAAATGATCAAAAACATTGACAACATGCTTGTAATTTTAGATGGAAGAAATCAAGTTGCCAAATTAATCGTAAAATATCACAATTTGCTGGCAGGCCACGGAAATCAAGACATGATAGTAAACAACCTGAACCCCTGTTGTCATCCCGAATATTTCTAAAACCCTTGCTCCTTCAAGTAACATATTTTCTGATTTTGAAACCTGCCCATTTTGTACTCCTGATCACTACTTGTTATGACAGCCAAAAAAATTGAATTCATTTATAGAGCATAGATGAAAAATTAGTAGCTGTAGGTATTTCACCTACACAATATTACCTATGTTCTTAAAAATTATAGGTAATTATAAGATTAAAGGAAATATGTGTTATAGACCATGGAAGCGATTCTCAAGATATTTTAGGTTTCTACGCTAGCTTACATTATTTTTAAATAGATTTAGATATTACGTCTAGCGATTTAGGTTCATGTAAACATCGGTAATTATCGATATAGAATTTTACAGTCAAATTCACTTAAAATATTTCTTTTAAAAAATATATTGTTTGTTTTAAGTTTGATCGCTTCAATACTCGAAACTTTGATTTCAGTAATGAGTCTCGTGATTATCCGGCGACTAAAGTTGATAACGATGTCATGATGATGACATAATCAGAATTGACTGTTTAATGTGCTCAAAAAAATAAAAGTTTATTTTTTAAAATGAATGCAGGATGAATTATAACGAAGAGTAACTTTGCACTCTTAAAAACCCCGCTTTTAGCTAACTACTGAACAGCACGTGACTTCGACATATCACGCAAGTGGCGAAGTTACGTAGAACAAATATAACATCCCTACCGCCTTTATATCTTTTAAGATAACTCTTAATCCTGTCAATGCAGAGACTTGTTACATGCAATAGAAAGTTTTTGCCCTATCATGTACTGAGTGTGGCATGAAGAGTGGCCATTTACTTAAGCCATTTATTACCTGATTTAACAAGTGAACTATACGCCATTAATTTATCCAACAATAAAGAGTACTTGCAAGTTGTGTGCAAGTAATGCTTTTCATAATGGTACAAGCCCAATGATGCGCTATTTCATTCCTATGCAGTTATAATATTGTTAATCTTCAATATTTCGAGAAAGTTAAGATACCTGTGTTAGCAACAACCTCACTACTATTGCTATGCTTATCAAATTCTATAATAATAACCGTAACCACGATATTGCTCGTCCCTCGATCGTCACTCAAGTGACCTTTATATATCTTATAATGCACGCCTATTCTTTTTATCACCTCACCATTTATCAGACGGACCAATGGTGTGACGTCACCGTTATAACTAGTCATAATACCGTCTATTAACTTATTTTATTAAATTGTGCACCATTTCATCATCTACTATAGTTTACCCCTATCAATACAAATAAATAAAATTGAAGTGTCTGTTTGTAATCTCAAAATAATAGCTTTTTTTTAAGGTTATACAGTTATTTGCACGATATACGAGTATATGCCCAAAAATCTGTTAAAAAAAATCTGTCTGTCTGTTTGTTCCGGATAATCTTCGGAACGGATGGACCGATTTCCACGGGACTCACTGGCATATAGCTGGTGTTATAAGGAGTAACTTAGTCTATTTTTATTTTGGAAAAAGAATTAGGGTTCCCCGCAAAATATGTATATATGTACACGCGAGCGAAGGCGCGCGAGAACTGCTAGTTTTCATAAAATAAATACGAGCTTGAGATGTGGCGACAACACCTGCATACTTATTAAGCAAAAGTTTAAATACACACGCCTTTATCCCTGAAGGGGTAGGCAGAGGTGTAGTAAACGTCCATATTTTTACTAATTTCATTCGGTCGCACTCACGTAATAGGGGGCAGACCTATTGCCGTTACCGAAAATTTGGAGGAATAATATTTGCCCCCCCTTTCGCCCTCTTCCACCCTTCCCCTACTTACACCTACAACTTTAGGCCGGCAACGCACTTGTGACTGTTGAGTTGCATGTGCCCATGGGCGGCGGTAGTCATTTACCATCAGGCGACCAGTCTGCTCGTTTGCACCTTATACCATAAAAAAAATGAACGAATGATCCGGCGGCTACTTCGACTCCTAGTCGGCTTGACGACGCTGATGCGTCCGAAGATGACTTATTTAGTCAAGGTAAACTTTCATGCACAGTATTGCCACGTAAGTTTACCGGCTACAAAATTATAAGTAATAGCAACGGATGGAAGAGCCTTTAATTCATCGCGCTTAGCATCGAGGTCAGCTTTACGCTGCTCCTCCTGAAATTACAATTTAATTATATGGTATGTTTTGTAACAAATGTTAGTTTATTAGAGATAAACTAACTTATGTTACAAATTTTAAGTTTAATTATTTTAGCGGGAGTATTATTTTATAACTAGCTGTTTCACCTGCGTGTATTGTGATTACTTCGTTCCTAAAGGTCGTCGCGTGATGATACATAACCTGTAATCTTCCGCAATTAATACTCTATCCAACACAAAATTATTTCTTCAAATCCGACTCCGAGTTCCAGAGATTAGCGCGTTTACACAAACAAACAATCAAATAAAAAACTCTTTAGCTTTATTATATTATTACTGGCCGTTCTCCGCAGTGTCACCTGCGTTTATGGTCACTGGTCCACTCCTTAGCGTGATGTTTCATGACCTTAACCTTCTTGAATGAATACTCCAAGAAATACAAAAAAAAATTGAGATATTCAAAAATATTTTTTTTATTGTAACACTTATAATACACAATACATGTACACAATACAGAAGTAACAATATAATCTTCCTTTCGATGCTAGCCTCCAAACTCCGTCAGATTGTTTTCAAGATTTTTTTTCAGAAGATCACAAATCATACGAATTTATAATTAGTCCAGAGTTTTACAAATATTACTAAAGATGATCTAATAGACTTTATTGCGTTTACTCTAATGATAGGAGCTGTTCAAAAGCCTGCTTATAGCGATAATTGGAGCAACGCATTGAGGTTTCCCCAAATTGCCGATGTGATAACATTTGGGTCGGGTTATCACTCATCGGTTTCCTTAATTAGCCAGTTTCATGAAGTCGTCAGTTGACAACAATGATATGAATGACGACCGCTATTTCAACATGAGACCTATCATTGAAAGAATTTGCCAAAGTTGTTTGCATCTGGCAGAAGGGGGTTGGTACAGTGTCGATGAAATTATGGCGCAGTACATGCGTGCTTCTGCTTACCCTCTTACCTTACAAGGGCGGGAAGCTGACGCCAATATTTACCAAAGAAACCACAAAAGTGACGGTTCAAGATGGGGATTCGCGCTGGTCTTAAAATATATGCGTTCATTCCATATGCCGGTGAAGATACGTTCAGAGCACGTCATTTTACTGAATATGAAAATAACCTGGGTCTTGGAGCAAAATTGAATTCGATTAATGTAGTAGTATCCAAAATAAATAAATGGCTGTATCAATTCAGTAAAATTTAAAGTATATGTAATGTGCAGTGTAGGTCATGTAACAATATAATAATTGCTACGTAAATGTTAGAAAGTTGCTCAGTGTTGTACCTCACCAACATATATTTTCCAATAAAATTTATTAATTAGATTTTTTTAAACATTTTTATGGAGTGTTTTAGATCATAAATAAACATCCTAAAATGAAAAAATAACAAATTTTAACATAAACAGTTTCTTTCTCTGGTCAATGCTCAGTGTACATTATGTTTCTTATTTCGATTTCTGAAATAAGACAAAACTGCAAAGTCTGAGAATAGCTCTAAATAGTGATATGATAGTAGAGATACTAAAATTAAAGAGTTGACGCTATCTAAAGAAGAGCTGCATCTATTTAGAAGGACAAAACTGACATTAGAATATAAATTAAAAGATACCAAGACCACCTGAAGAATATCGAGGACAGGGTACGCAATCTAAATAACAACCATACCAATCCACCACTGTGCGGTTCTCCAGAAATTTTTTACCTCGCACATCCAATCTCTGGAACAAATTGTCACCTGTGGTATTTCCGGACCGATATAACCTTCAAACCTTCAAGAAAAGAGCGTACTCCCATCTCAAAGGCCTGCAATGCACTTGTGACTCTTGAGTTGCAGGTGTCCGTGGGCGACGGTAGTCACTTACCATCAGGTGACCCGTCTGCTTGTTTGCCCCCTATAATATAAAAAAACCATG
This sequence comes from Euplagia quadripunctaria, assembly GCA_963859945.1. NCBI lineage: Eukaryota > Metazoa > Arthropoda > Insecta > Lepidoptera > Erebidae > Euplagia > Euplagia quadripunctaria. Next base: position 6,787,357 of record OY982575.1, on the reverse strand, counting down.
TAAGGAAGTTGAAGAAAATTTAAATTTGAAATTACACAATCACTACGATATACAGCAGATATTGACCAATGGAGTAGCAATACCCAACTAGTCGATTGCAGTGAAACAAGATAATTAGAACGTGGATTATATATCAGAGTTCGAACTGCATTAGCCACAGAGGGTTTGGTGTGGTTAAATTATTGAGAAATGCATTGGTATGTACAATGTACATCGCGGTACAATGTTTGCTGGCTTCACATGGTGGATCCCTCGAAACGTTGCTATGTCAACGAACGTTTGAAGCGAAGTCCAACCGGTAATTATTTACTGATCAACGTCAACAACGGTTGCTTGTCTGTTGACAACGTGGTCGTGATCTCTTACGTAAACTACCCAGTAACCAACAATATACTATACATAGAATCGACGGGTCAATAATGACGTTGACAACTTAGGTAACTTGAGATAGCACGACTTTGACTTGGATCATATCGCAGTATAAGAACCAGATGAACGTATCCATAAAAAAGTCAAAAATCGTTTTATTTTCATAATACGGGTCACAAAGTGCTCCTTTATGAAATGCCAAAACGACGTCATTGTAAATGCGATATTTCACAAATTCCAACATAACAAAATAGCTAAGGAACCACAAGGAACTAGTCAGTCGAGTAGAGAATCTGCCGAACTAACTAATCTGTCCAATCCAAGAATCTGTCCAGTACCGAACAAAGGCTTATTTTTACCTACTAAGTACTACTCACTCACTGAGTTTTTCCGACTTAAACTTTTATGATTTCTTGTATACGATATAGTAGATTTCGTCTTTTCTGATAAGTAAACTAGCTGACCCGCGCAACTTCGTCCGCGTTTGTAAATATTCACCGTTTTTGCAACATTTTCATTTATGCTCCGCTCCTATTAGTTGTAGCGTGATGGTATATAGCCTATAGCGTTCCTCGATAAATGGGCTATCTTACACTAAAATAATTTTTCAATTCGAACCAGTAGTTCGTGAGATTAGCGCGCTCAACCAAACAAACTCTTCAGCTCTATAATATTGGGGAATGTGGTGGTATCCTTATCTGACACAATATTCACGCTAGAAAAACTATAAACTATAATTAAAAAAAAAAAATCGGATGTGAAACCGTTAATACTAGCGATCGTCTGGTGGGAGATTTTTGACGATAATTAATTTTCATTTATTTTAATGGCCAGTTTAACTTGTACTGTCATTATGAATATATACATTAAATGTTTCGGATTATATTATATGTTTCGGCACGTATGGACTCGACCGGAGTGATACTACAGCCTCACAGAAAACCTGCAGTGAAGCAATGCTTGCATTACTTTTCGCCGAGTGAGTGAGGTTACCAGAGTACCTAACCCTTCTCTCCCCCTCTCCTTCCACCCTTCCCCTACTCCCACCTTAAAGGCCGGCAATGCACTTGTGACTCTTGAGTTGCAGGTGCCCATGGGCGGCGGTAGTCATTTACCATCAGGTGACCCGTCTACTCGTTTGCCCATTATACAATAAAAAAAACAAACCGCTCTATAAGCCCGTACGAGTGTATTCGTCCTTTGTCGTATTAAAAGTAATATCAATATTAGAAATCTAAAATAACACGTGTTTACTCACCGTCTCATAAAATGACGATTAACTTACTAGATTTTGTTGGTAAGACCAGTTTTTAAGCATCATTCGTCCTCGAAACTAATTGACCTATGGTCGTGTGTCGTTGTATCGACTTCCACTAAATAAAGAAAACACAAGAAAATAAGGAATACAGTGTTATAGCAATGTTTCCAAAGTCTATAAAATCCAATTCTGCAGCACTTACTGGTACGTTACATAAAATTACTTACATTTTTCTTATAAAACTTATTTGTACACAGGTGGACTTAATGCCCAGGGCATTCTCTTTAATCTTAGGGTTGTGAAGAAATGTTAAACGCAATGTGCAAAGATGTGGTCTATTGGGAAACATTTATAGTAGGTAGTTAAATTAATCAAGACAAACTTGATATACATAATACACTGGATACACACTATTAGGTACTTACATACTTACTTATTATCTTTCTGTCATAATCCCTAGGGGTCGGCGCAATATGTGTTTTACCTCTGTACATTTATGGCAGTCATTATCGTTGTACTCACTGTCTTTATGGTCTTGTCATCTTTACGTACGTCTGTCTTTTTTGTCTCTTAAAGTGGATGCTTACCTACTAATGTTCCTTTCACGTATTGTTATCACATGTCCGCGCCATGACTCAACTATTTCGTTACTGGAGCAACTTTCTGTGATTTACTCTCATGCTTTTTTTCTTACTAATAATTTGTAAATTTAAAATACATTAGAATTTATTGGCGTTTTAAAATAGCTGTATAAATGTACAACATCTGTTTTTAATACTTTAATTTATTTGTTTTTTTTTTACTACTAAGTGAGATATCCAGATTTCAGCTTTTAAAGTCAGGCGTTTAAAAAATCCCACTAACATTATAAATGTGAAAGTTTGTATAGATGGATGTTTATTACTCTCTCACGCAAAAACCAGTGAACCGATTGCGATGAAACTTGGTATGTAGATAGCTGGAGACCTGGATTAATGCATAGGCTATTTTTTATCCCAATATTCTTACGGAATCGGGACTTACGCGGGTGAAACCACGAGGCGCTGCTAGTGGTTTATAACTAACTAGCAGCGCCCTGCGGTTTCACCCGCGTAAGTCCCGACCCCGTGGGAATATCAGGATAAAAAGTAGCCTATGCGTTAATCCAAGTCTCCAGCTATCTACATATCAATTTTCATCGCAATCGGTTTAGTGGTTTTTGCGTGAAAGACTAACAAACATCCATCCATCCACCTATCCATCCATCCATCCAAACTTTCACATTTACGATATTAGTGAGATTTTGTTCAAATACAACTTTTACGTCATGTCGTGGAAAACAAGTTTGTGAGATTTTTGTTTTAAAATGCCAAAAAGCTATTCAGTATAGAGAAAAGTGGTTAGCAAATGTATTTAAGTATTTGTCGGAAATAAAGTCTAAGGAATTGGGCAAAATTTCGCTAATAACATTACAGATTTATTGGTAACATGACTGGTAGGTTTTTCATATAATGTTGTGCACAAAAATTGGCTATTTGCTTCAATGTCATGTAACTTAGGAAAGTTTTACAGAAACAAATAACAAAAAATAAAAGAAAATTACAGAAGCAGAAGGCCTATGATTGAAACGGAAATCGTAAAAAATATTATTGATGTAGGTGGCGGTGAAAGTAATTCACTAAGTAATGACGTCAAATGATGTCTTTGGCATCCAACTAGTTTTATTTCCTTGATGCATGCTCTGACCTGGATAAAATGCTAATGCTAGCGGGGCGGGTTGCTAGTGTTGTTATAAGTTTATTGTGTGTATCTGTGTGTCCCTATGTGATTTCATAGCTTCTAAACGTTTGCCAATACACATGGGTATGACTATACTTATTGTTGCAATAAAAAACGCAATTCAGGTGCACCCAGACCAGGTTTTGTATTTTCCTGGTCAGGTTATACATAGTATATACTTTTTGTTTCTTTTGGGCTTTAGCTGTTAGGTTTGATGAGAACACCTATTTGGAAAGTGTAACTTGACTAAGAAAGTGTAATATGAAAAAAAACAATTCTAGTTTTTATTACTTTTTTTTAATAATTATTATTAGTAACTATGGTCACATATTAATAGTATTCACGTTAAATTGTTTTTAAACTTTCGCAACTTTGATAATTCGATGTGTAACTCGGAACTTAATCGCGATAATATTTATAAAGTACAATACCTTACGTTGCCCGATGTTTCGATCGAATTGCACCGATCGTCGATCGAATTGATCGGTGCAATTCGATCGAAACGTCGGGTAACCAAAAAGGTGTTGTATTGTACCTTATAAATATTATCGCAATTAAGTCCCGAGTTACACATCTAATATTCTTTTTAACTCTTCCAACTAAAAAGTAATGGTTTTATTATGAGTGACTTCACGTCGGTAGTGTACTGTTTTTGGGTTTGAACCCTTAACCCAAGTAGTTGGAATCGCAAGTCCATAAGCCATTACGTTAAATTAATCACTACATATTATAAAACAAAGTCCAACGGCACGTCTGTCTGTCTGTTCGCGATAAACTGAAAAACTACTGAAAGGATTTTCATACGGTTTTCATCAATAGACAGAGTGATTCATAAGGAAAGTTTAGGTGTATAATTTGTTAACATTTTGTGTAAATTGGTTGAAATATGATGACGATTGTTGAAGATGTCTCTACTACCCGTGCGAAGCCGGGGCGGGTTGCTAGTTTAATAATAAAAGAAACAGTAAACTTATCCTGAAATAACCATTCTCTGCTCCAAACTAACAAGTCCTAGTTCTTTCAAATGTTTCACCAAAGGTTTGAAGGATATAGCGTAAACAGATTCGCGTGTGTGACTGGTCGGTGCTTAGCTGAGGCAATCAGTTTGATTGTAGACGCCCACATCTCCGCAGCTTCTTATTACTCTGCTTAACGATGATTGTACAAGAATAATTGCCGCCATCAATTTAACCGCGAGCTATTATTCCCTCCTCTGTTACGTCCTGACTTTAAGTCGCAGTTTGTCCAGCTATTGTGGCTGTAACGTGGGAATTAACTTTTGAGATAAATCTGTGAAGCTGAATGTTATGGCGTTGTTTTTGTGCGCTTATTTTTAAAACTCACTGGTAACCCATCTAGCTGAAGTAAGTTTTTGAGCAGAAGTGTTCCCTTCCTTTGCCTAATTGAGTAACTCTCTCCGTTGGCAATAAAGTTCTAAAGAAACAGATACTTAAGTATCAGGAATCTATTCTCTGATAATTAAATGTAAAGTTTATATTCCATAAACTTAGTATACTAGACCCAGTCTATGATATAAATGTATTCACATCGGTTTCGCACAAGATCTATCGTTATTTTACGTTTTTTTATGAAGTTAACGGCTTTAACGTATAACATTTCCTTGTGCTTTTACTCAAATTTGCGTGAAAGAGCAACAAACATTCAGCCATCCTCACAAACTCTTGCTTTTATAAAATTAAGTAAGATTAGTAAGGAAGTATCGAATTAGGATAGATTTTATAAAAATACATTTTTACCCGACCGTCGAAGTGCCATGTTTCGTATGTATGCTGTACAGCCTTCACAGTTTGACAGACTTCCACTAGAGGTGTCATTAGATTCGTCTCAGTTGTGGAAGTGACATAGGGTACATTATGTTACTTTAAGTTAGCATTTTTAACGCAGTCTTTTTACACGCTTTATTATATATTAGCTTCACTTGTATGTTTGTAACCGACTCCTTTGGGAGCGATTTTGACCCACTTTAAACGCCCAGAGTTCATTCAAATTTTGCACACGTGCCAAAGACCGATGACAATGCAATAATTCGATTAAATTTTTTATATTTTTTAGTTGAATTTTCTATAAAAGCGTGTTTTTTAGTTTTTTAAACTATAATTATTTAAACACGCTTTTATAACCTAACCTAACCTAACTAACTGTGTAAACAAATCCTGGAAGTTAAATTTGACCTACTTCTAATTGTCGTATCAAAATGAAACTTTGTTATCTTGGAACTGTTCTGATGATGGAACCAGGGGTGGATAGTGGAGCTACTCAATGGCTACTAGTAAACCATCGAGATTGAGCTCATATGATTTGTTTTGACTCACGGATGTGAGTATGGGTAGAAAGTATATAGTACACGTAATTGACACCCTATGTCTTTAATTTTCACATAAATCTATAAAAATTTAATGTTTGTTTGTTTAAAATCCCAAATTTTCTAAAGTTCTTTGCTGATCATTTTGAAATTTTTAAATAAAGTTTTGTTGGTAAACGCACATGTTTTTTAAAAATTTTTTTTAATAATTAGAATGAATATATTTAAATTTTTTAGTATAATAAAATAATAATCAATGTACGTTTGTTCGTATTTCATACGCTGTCGTACAGTTTATTCGATCATCATGAAACTTTTCATACACGTTGCCAGCAATATAGAGAAGGAAATAGAGTACATTTAATCCAGAAAAAAGTACTTATCCCGAAGGATGGAATAATTACTTTTACGAGCGAAGCCGCGGGCAATACCAATATAATAACTTTTAAGTTGTCACACCGAAAAATGTCGGAAAAATGAAATATTGTACATGTTAAATTATACTTGAACAATTTGGACTGTACAACAGTATTTTCTACTATACCTAAAATAACATTTAGGTACCTGGGAGACGGAGATTTTGTAAAATCTTCATTTTTTATTCTATATTATTCTATATTATTTTTATTTTTGGAAAATTGCGTTTTTACAGAAAATACAACTATGCAGTTGAACGTAAAATACAAAACTGTATCTGTATACAAAATGTTATTCAAACTGGTTTAGTGTTTCACGGAACAATGAACCAGAATAAATGCGGTTATATCGTAGTTATCTTGCCAAAACACAGCATCAGATAACAGTAACATAGAACTGTAGCGCTGAGCACGCAAATCTACCAAGGGATTTTAGCATCTGGTCGTCTATTGCAATCAGTGAATATGGTATATTGTACCATGTCCGTTTTGTGGTCTTGTTTATTTTTTATTGCTAACTAGCAACGCGCCCCGGCTTCGCACGAGTAGCAGACCCATCTTCAACAACCATTTCAATCATTTTAATCAACCAATTTACACAAAACCTTAACAATTTATACATATAAACCTTCCTCTTGAATCGCTCTATCTATTAGTGAAAACCGCATGAACATCCGTTCAGTAATTTTTGAGGTTATCGAGACCAGACAGACAGACAGACGCGGCGGGGGACTTTCTTTTATAATATGTAGTGAAGTTTGCCAGAATTCGTTTGAAGTACAAAATATGTCTATACTGAGTTAAACTTTTCCTGTAAACCTTTGGTATATGTACGTATAGCACCTTGTAGCTAGTTAGCTAGATATATGTATGTGTATATTATTTTTCAATTTTGAAATACCAGGTAAACAATAATCATCTTTTAACCAAAGTATAACCGATTTCAATGCACCTACATCATGATTCATTCAATGACGCTGTACTCTTCGTTCCCTAATTTTCCAGCCTTAGAAGTGGAATGTTTTCTTCAAATTTAAATGGAACCAACCTTGAGTATAACGTATTCAATTAAAATTTAAGAAATTGTTTATTTGTTGGGTAGTAATAATAAAAAGGATTAAGGGCCTGATGCACAAGGCGGACTTTCTCGATACGGCACGTATTATGAGGAGGTTTCTGTCTCTGGAACCCTAACCACCGGTAGCTTGGTCCCTGAACCCGATGCAAATATATTTAAAAATGTAATTTATATATTTTATTTATGTTAATAAAAAGAATACTTAATAGTAACTTCAGACTGCCTGCGTCTATTTTCCCAGACAGTTATAATCCTGAAACCTTCAAGAGTAGAGCCTTCATCGTCACTTTCCATCAGGTGAGTTTGGAGACAAACGCCGACTTCTTCACTGAACTATAAAAAAAACACCATACCCAGAGCCTAGTATCGTAATCATAACTATAATTACTATAAATACATATATATTATAGATAAATTACACCCAGGCACAGAACTAATTATGATCGTGCTCATCACACAATTACTTATCTTGGGTGGGAATCGAATCCACGACCACTCAGGATCACTAACCTTTTGGATAGCCTTTGGATACCTTTGGATTTTATGATTGGATAGGAAATCGGATGTAGATGTAACGGATTATTTTTTAGTTGCTTTTTGAAGACGGTTTTTTAAATATAAAAATCACCTATTAAATGTTTATTTTTCTTTTTTTGGTGGGTCACATGTGAACTCGTACTTCACCACCACCTACACTTCATTATGCGCATTGTGACGAGCATAAATTGCTTAGCAACCTATTCAAGTAATCGAATCGCAACCCGTGAAATACTTATTATTAAGTAGCTCCGTAAAATATTTTTCTTATATGATGTAACTAAAAATTTACGGTTTTCGCAATTTTTCCTTTATCTGTGCTATAAGACGTTGCTTGGTACCAAATTTCAAGATTCTGAGTTCACGGGAAGTACCCTGTAGGTTTTGATTCCCTTGCGAGTGTCAAAAATTTGCGGCATAGACGGCTGTATCTTTTTATTGCGTTGGCTTAGAAGTTTGATTTTTTCACAGCTCCAAGGGACAGTAGATTTGAGTATTTGATATAAATTTCAGCTTGATACCTCCACGCGGTTCTGAGAAAAATGGTCTTGACAGATAGATAGACCTTTGGACGGACGGACAACAAATAAGGGTTTTAAGGGTTCTGTTTTTTCCTTTCGAGGTTCGGAACCCTAAAAATACCCAAATCGCTTTAGGTGTGAGGATGAGGAGTCACATAAGGAATGACATAAAATTTTCCATCAGAAAAAAATTGTTTGGCTAAAAAGTAATGTTTTTAAAAAGTTTTACGATTTGCCACTGTTAGGAGCTGTAAAAATCGGAGCTTAAAGTGGAATGTTCTATTAATTTTGATGTAGGTTAATGGTAGATACTTTTAGTTGAGCAGTTCCATTGAGTGGTACGTTTAATATCTTCAATTGCCAAGTCAAATATTTATTTAAAGCTTCTTTAAATTAAGCTATAACGTATTGTTTACATTTTCTCAATAGTCAAAGTAGTGGTAGCTATAATCTAACACTCTAATACAATTTAACTCTTATTTAAATTGTGATTCACGCTCATCCGACTACGCATGGGTGTGCAATTTAAACGCAAGGGATTAACGAAAGTAGATTATTATCTCACGTGATTATCCGATTTGATGTCGCACGATTGATCGATTGCTATCGGTTTACGTCCGATATTTATATCATATTGCATTCAAATACAGACTTTTCGAATTTTGGATTAAATAGATGTGTCTTGGTACAACAGATATAATTTTTGATTTGTATATCGGACCAAATTTGACACAATAAACAGCAAGCATACATTTTTATAGGCAAATTATGTACCAATTTTTATTTATTTATCGCTTAAGAGAGTTACAATAAGTATCATTGGTATCCTTGTCTTTTTATTCTTCTTCCATAGCCAATATAATAATAATAATAATAACTTGAGATACACACCTCACACACGGCCGTCTGGTCCCAAAATAGGCAAAGCCTGTACTATGGTAACCAGACTATTGATAAACATACTTATATATTTCTAAATACATACATATTATATAAATATTACACCCAGACACAAAACAAATGATCGTGCTCAACACACAATTACTTATCTTGGGTGGGAATCGAATCCACGACCACTCAGGATCACTAACCTTTTGGATAGCCTTTGGATACCTTTGGATTTTATGATTGGATAGGAAATCGGATGTAGATGTAACGGATTATTTTTTGGTTGCTTTTTGAAGACGGTTTTTTAAATATAAAAATCACCTATTAAATGTTTATTTTTCTTTTTTTGGTGGGTCACATGTGAACTGCTCATCACCTTTCATAAAATATTGTTTTTCCCACACAAAGACGTTGAGTGTTCTCCTCGTACTTCACCACCACCTACACTTCATTATGCGCATTGTGACGAGCATAAATTGCTTAGCAACCTATTCAAGTAATCGAATCGCAACCCGTGAAGTACTTATTATTGAGTAGCTCCGTAAAATATTTTTCTTATATGATGTAACTAAAAATTTACGGTTTTCGCAATTTTTCCTTTATCTGTACTATAAGATGTTGCTTGGTACCAAATTTCAAGATTCTGAGTTCACGGGAAGTACCCTGTAGGTTTTGATTCCCTTGCGAGTGTCAAAAATTTGCGGCATAAACGGCTGTATCTTTTTATTGCGTTGGCTTAGAAGTTTGATTTTTTCACAGCTCCAAGGGACAGTAGATTTGAGTATTTGATATAAATTTCAGCTTGATACCTCTTCGCGGTTCTGAGAAAAAGGGTCTTGACAGATAGACAGACCTTCGGACGGACGGACAACAAATAAGGGTTATAAGGGTTCTGTTTTTTCCTTTCGAGGTACGGAACCCTAAAAATACCCAAATCGCTTTAGGTGTGAGGATGAGGAGTCACATAAGGAATGACATAAATTTTTTTTTTTTTCATAAAAAAATTGTTTGGCTAAAAAGTAATGTTTTTAAAAAGTTTTACGATTTGCCACTGTTAGGAGCTGTAAAAATCGGAGCTTAAAGTGGAATGTTCTATTAATTTTGGTGTAGGTTAATGGTAGATACTTTTAGTTGAGCAGTTCCATTGAGTGGTGCGTTTAATATCTTCAATTGCCAAGTCAAATATTTATTTAAAGCTTCTTTAAATTAAGCTATAACGTATTGTTTACATTTTCTCAATAGTCAAAGTAGTGGTAGCTATAATCTAACACTCTAATACAATTTAACTCTTATTTAAATTGTGATTCACGCTCATCCGACTACGCATGGGTGTGCAATTTAAACGCAAGGGATTAACGAAAGTAGATTATTATCTCACGTCATTATCCGATTTGATGTCGCACGATTGATCGATTGCTATCGGTTTACGTCCGATATTTATATCATATTGCATTCAAATACAGACTTTTCGAATTTTGGATTAAATAGATGTGTCTTGGTACAACAGATATAATTTTTGATTTGTATATCGGACCAAATTTGACACAATAAACAGCAAGCATACATTTTCGTAGACAAATTATGTACCAATTTTCATTTATTTATCGCTTAAGAGAGTTACAATAAGAATCATTGGTATCCTTGTCTCTTTATTCTTCTTCGTCGTGTGTATCTCAAGTTATAATAATAATAACTTGAGATACACACCTCACACACGGCCGTCTGGTCCCAAAATAGGCAAAGCCTGTACGATGGTAACCAGACTGCTGATAAACATACTTATATATTTCTAAATACATACATATTATATAAATATTACACCCAGACACAAAACAAATGATCGTGCTCAACACACAATAATATTTTCTTGGGTGGGAATCGAACCCACGACCTCTGGCTCAGCAATCAAGATCACTACCCACTAGACCAACAGATCCCGTTATAAATTAATAAACTATTATTATTTTACGTTAAACCTTACATAATCGCGGTAATGTTTATAAGCGACTTTTGTTAGTCAAGAAACTTCTTCGTTCTTCTTCTTCGAAAAAAGACAACTCCCGCATTAGGAATTACTCCTGTGTCGCGGGGGACTTTACAAACATACAAACAACGGACGCAAAGAACACCCAGACTCGGGTGGGAATCGAACCCACGACCTATGGCATAGCAGTCAGGGTCACTAACCACTAGGCCAACAGGCCAGTCTAAACTTATAAACAACATTCTGAAACATATTTCCTGTATTTCTTGGAACGTCATAATACATAAATACATAAATTCTAGTTTAAATCAGTAGTATTTAGCATTTAGATGGTTAATGTATTCTTAGATTTTCCGATATAAGTTGTTTTTAATAAAGTTAATTGCCTCAATCAGCATTCATTTGCAAACCTTAATGTCCAGATCGAATTTATGCTAGAATATTTAAAAAGAGAGCTTAGGAATATTCGCAATTGTATCGGTATTATGTAACTATTTACTAAAGTATGTACATACATAAACCACAATCTCAAGGTAAAATTAAAAATGGAAAGTAAATGGAAATCCCAGTGACACTGTTTAAGCAAACTGCTGGACTCTCAGGGAAAACAAGTGAAGGTGAAGAAATAGCCGCCCACATAAAGCCCACGAGGATAGCCGTCGTCGCATCGGTACGTTTATTGCCGTCCATTTGTCTATCCATTTGTCAAACACGTACGGTCATCTATGTAGGTCCTTTTTTTCAGAAATCTCGAAGGCGTGGCTTCGGACATAAGTTATATAATACGATTAGAGAAATGGTAATAGGACAGTACAGAATTTAAATATGAAAAAATAAATATCTACTCGCGAAACATGGCCATAGTATACCTTTACCACAAATTAATTAATATATAGTATACAAGATGGTTTTAACTACTTTATTCAACAATATATCGTATTTTTTATCGTCTAATAAAAAATCCAAATAAATGGGCGAAATTAGACATAATTCTCCTGTATAACCACGATAACTAGACACATCTCACACACGGCCGTCTGATCCAAACTAGGCAGAGCCTGTTGTACTATGGTAACCAGACTGCTGATAAACATACTTATATATTTCTAAATCACACTAATATTATAAATGTGAAAGTTTGGATGAATGGATGGATGGATGGATGGATGGATGTTTGTTACTCTTTCACGCAAAAAAACACTGAACCGATTGCGATGAAACTTGGTATGTAGATAGCTGGAGACCTGGATTAACGCATAGGCTACTTTTTATCCCGATATTCTAACGAGATCTGGACTTACGCGAGTGAAACCGTGGGGTGCTGCTAGTACATACATATTATAGATAAATTACACCCAGACCCAGAATAAATAATCGTGCTTATAACACAAATATTTGTCCTGGGTGGGAATCGAACCCACGACCTCTGGCTCAGTAGTCAGGATCACTAACCACTAGACCAACAGGCCAGAAAAACAACAGACGGCAGAAAGGGCGTGCTTTAAAATAAATTATTTATCTTAGATCACATGGACTCTTTAGAACTAGTGATAGAAAACTAGGAAGGAATTAATTGCCCGCTATACCTAGCGCTTGTAACTACGCCAAAGCATTCGTGTCTATTTCCCACAGCAGTATATGGAGAGCTTTGCAAGAATGTTATCTACCATCAGAAACCATAGAATTCATTCAAGATATATATACGAAAATAACAAGTAGAGTAATCCCACTAATATTATAAATGTGAAAGTTTTGATGGATGGATGGATGGATGTTTGTTACTCTTTCACGCAAAATCCACTGAACCGATTGTGATGAAACTTGGTATGTAGGTAGCTGGATACCTGGATTATTATATAGCTTAGCTATTGCTAGTATTAGATAAAACAGGGTCTGAAATAGACATATGTAAAGGCATCCGGCAAGGTGACCCTTGGTCACCCAGAATATTTGTTCTGTTCTCTAAAACATTATGAAGACTCGTGAAATGGGAAAACAAATATGTAAACATAATCGGCATTTTTTTTAAGTTACCTCAGGTTAGTCGATGATATACTGTTCGCAGAAAGTGCATCACAACTAAAATCTATGGATTGAAGGAAATACATTCTGTCAGCTGTGAAATCGGATTGCAATTGAAAACAATAAGAACCAAAATTATGACAAACAATAAACCACTCACATATGCAAATCTAAATATTCAATATAATATATATAATTTTTTTTATGGTATTGGGGGCAAACGAGCAGACGGGTCACCTGATGGTAAATGACTACCGCTGCCCAGGGGAACCTGCAACTCAAGAGTCACAAATGCGTTACCACCCGTGGGAGTAGGGGAAGAGGGGGAGAGAAGGGTTAGGGCCTCCGGTAACCTCACTCACGCGGCGAAAAGCAATGCAAGCATTGCTTCACTGCCAGTTTTCTGTGAGGCCGTGATATCACTCCGGTCGAGCCGGCCCATACGTGCCGAAGCATGGCTCTCCCACGAACAATAAAATATGTATCCCAAAAAATAAAATATCAACAACTTGAAGAGCCATAGAGCAGAGTGCTTTGCACTGCAGATACATGCAGATATAAGGAATATAACAAAAGTTATTGACGCTCTACAACATTGTAAAAAAAAAGTAGAAGGCTCCGGCCATGTTGCGTGGTTGAGAATAATAAATAAAAGACAAGGAAGATAACCACAAGGCACAGAAGCAGAGGTAGTCCAGCGGAGACATAGTTCGACGAAATTTAAAAATTGCAGGCAATTGCTAGATGGTGAAGGTTTATGATAGGGACTCATGGAGAAAAATGGGGAAGACCTTTGCTCATTTACTCACTAGAGAGGTCCTTAATAACGAAGCGATATTAAACAAAGATTTTGCATTTCTTAAACAATAAATTTATAATGGGTATTAATTTAATTTTCAAATAATGAAATAAATTATGACAGTATTATCTTAAATAAAATTTGAATTGTAATGATTACCAGATGGTTTACTATATCAAGAGCTTAAAAAAAGGTAACTTCGGGACATCTAAATAAAGCTTTATCTTTATGGAACGACATAATTGATAGGTAATGAATGCATTATTGTAAAAGATATCTGTTAAAATAGATTAACGAAGCATATGCTCAGTATTTTAACTTCTACCACTGTAATCCTTTATTTATTTAATTGTTTCACATTGAGGCTACATCTAAACTATCGGCTAGCATCAAACTGAATTATATCGACTTGCGATGTACAAAGAGTAATAAATACAAAGACAGCATGAATATTTGTGACTAGTTTGCTTAAAATATATGGATATATTTATAATAGTATTATTGTCATACTTCATTGTAGCGGTTGGTAAAGGTTAAAAGTAGCTGGGTAACAAATATTTCTATATATCAGGTTTTCAGACTAAGTTTTTACCTGACGAAAACGAGACGTTGTTTTAAATCCTTGTTGAAGAAGTTTGTGCAAGAATATCCCTGCGATAAGTTTATTTTAGATTCCAGTTACGAAGAAAAATTGTTTTGTATTCACATTACGCACATGGCGAGGCAACTATCAGTTTTATAAATTTCCAAGCAAACTTTCTACTTATACAACTTTATACTTTCTGAAACTGATTACGATAGACAGAAGATTGGAAAATTAAAGTCCTTCTATAGGGTTGGCTGTAATAGAACCAACGCTGCGAAAGTATGCTATATTTTAATTTATTTAGTTCTTCAATCTTTTTAAATTTTTGTGAATCTAACTCTAATATTAACTCATGTTTCTACAAAAATAAAGTTTTGTTCCCCACAGTTTCAATTGCGTCTATGGTCACTGCTTCGCTCCTAAGTGTAGTAGCGTGATACGTATGTATGTAGAGCGAGCTACATAGCCTATAACCTTTCTCAATAAATACTCCATACAATAATTATTCAAATCTGTTGGAAAGTTAGAGGACAGGGCGTTTAAAAAAACAAAATTGGGAAATTGACTGTGACCTATATCGATGTTTGGGGGAGTATTTTCAAAACGGTAAAGTTCGGCAAAAAACGGACAGAAACCTTCTAGATAAAACGTCTACATACAAGGTGCGTGGGTCAGACTCGCACTTATACGGTTTTTTCTAAAGTCCGTATATCATCAATCAGACCTAAAAAGATCCAGAATATTATGAAACGAGCTAAATTCTACAAAAATATTAAATGCCTTATGTGCTAACCCTGGGAGATTCTGCTATAAATTAGTCACCAGGGGCCAATTACGGTTAGTAGTGGATGGACTCGGAAAAATAAATGGCAAATTTTGTTCGATGCCTCCGGTACCATGTACTGTGGCTTTCAATAACTTGGTTATCATAACCTCATCTGATAATAGAATTCGGTAAGAATGCTTAGAAGTTTCCAGTATGTGGGAGTTACTGAAGCACTATCTTCACAAACAGCCCAGCTGACTTGTAAACGTGTACTACCCCTATACGCTTACAAAACTAGGGATTCTGTGCACGCATTTCTGACCTAGTAAAAATATTCTCATGCCCTTTTAGAGACCTCGACAACATGGTGCATAGTACGATAAAAAAGGGATTCTACAATTGAAATAGACGAAAATTTTGTTCCATACCAATTAATTCAAGTCTATTTTAGAAATAACTGCAGACGCATAGTAATCCTTGCATGGAATAAACGATAAACAATAATTTGCACAAAACAAAAATTGTTTTAGTGAACAGTTTAAAAACAAAATTAGGTATGCATTTAAACATATTGTAAAAAGTGTTTAAGAAAGAGAAACCTTCAATAGGTATATCTTTAAATACTCTTTATGTCCTTCTCAAACTTAAATAGACAATATTGAAGTTCGCGGTTAGTCAGCGAGAATTATATAGACTCCATGGATGGTGCAATGGTTTAAGTGGTCGCCTCGCCACTTCGCCGCGCCGAGTGTTGTGGATTCAAATCCCATATGGGACAAAAAATTATGTGATCCACCAATAGTTGTCTCGAGTCTGGGTGTTCTTTGTGTCCGTTGTTTGAATATATGTGAAGCTCCCGCAACACAGGAATTTTCCTAATGCGGGAGTTGTCTTTTTAAGAAAAAAGAAGGATAATTATGAATCTTCTTTTTTTATGGTATAGGGGGCAAACGAGCAGACCCAGGGTCACCTGATGGTAAATAACTACCGCCGCCCATGGGCACCTGTAACTCAGGAGTCACAAGTGCGTTGCCGCCCTTTAAGGTGGGAGTAGGAGAAGAGGGGGAAGAGGGGAGAGGGGAAGGACGGAAATAGGGGAGAGGGAAGAGTTAGGGCCTCCGGTAACGTCACTCATGCGGCGAAAAGTAATGCAAGCAATGCTTCACTGCCGGTTTTCTGTGAGGCCGTGGTTCTCTGAAAACTTCAATTTACTATCGAGAAACATTTAAATTTATTCTATTTTTTATTAAAGAAGTCTAGTACGGTATTGAAAAATTTATTATTGGTGAATACTGTTTGTTTTCGTACCATCATTATTTAATATCATGCCAGAGTCTGATTAGAAATACAATGGCGTTAACTCTTTTCATGTATAGGATTCTGAAAAAATTGGACTTCCTCTGCATTAAATCATTTTCCATTTCATCTCTCTGAATTAACTAATTTTCATGACAGTCACATTATGGTAACCCCTTCATATCCATATAATTTTGGTGACTTATGTGAAATGGAGAGCATTGGATTGCAACATCAGGGAAGAGAAGAAGCTGTATTGCCGCTCAGTGCAAAATTACATATTTGCATTGGTATTTACGTAAAAATATCTAAAAAATAACACAAGCTATTTATAGATAGCGTAGATTGGATCTCGATGGCGCTGTGTATTTGTCTCATATGTCTCATGTATGTTATGTGACATGTACCTACTTGATTTATGTCCTGTATCGAATGATATTATATTATTAAAGATGACAAAAATTCTCAACTTATTTCAGAAAACAGAGACAATCCTCCGAAATACGGATATGGAGTGAGACACGTACAACTAGCTTTATTTCTTTTATGCCTTACTGTTAATATTATCGGAAGAATTCACATGGGAGTTACTATTGTAGCCATGACTATTGCTCCTGAAGTTAATATCTCCTTGGTGATCAACACAACAAGAGAAAACGACACACATGTTTTAACCTACTTAGGAGACCGCACAGAAAATGAAAGTGAAACCCTTGAAATAGCCAACAATGTGGATGATGTATATTCGGTAACCATCGACCAAAACTATAAGGTAAGCTTGATGTATTATTATTATTTACACAATTTTCAGTAGATTATGATTTAACTACATAAGAAAGCATAAGTCGTCTAATACAAAAGATCCTCCGAACAGACTACGTTATCGTGTCTGCCGCACCGCTGTTGGTAACTAGTGCAAATATTGGAACTTATACAACTTCAGTGTTTCTCGCGCTTTCATTGTGTGATGTAGGATAAGCAGTTTTGAACTGTTTCGAGATGTTTTCGTGAGCTATAGACAAATTAATTCATCCGAGACTGGGGAAAATTTACCGATGTTCTCATGTGGAGCATGCTGAACTGAGAATGATGCTGTGGTGAGGGCGATGAAGTCCGCAGTATGTCATTGTACTTATGTTGGAAGATAAATGCGTTTCTTAAACGAATCGTGGGTACAGTATTTTGTACCAAGATACTGAAAAAGAAAGTAGAGGTAAAATTTGAGTAAAAACTTCTATTGCATGATGCAGGCGTAGCTGTAAGGAAGTTCCACCCGTTGTCCTTAGATGGCGCTGGCTATGTCAGTAGTAACTAAAATGTCAACGGTTTTCGTAATTTATTTTAATAGTGCAATTGCATGATTACAAGAAGTCTTAAAAATTACTTTCCTAATTTTTTGAGTATGTACGATTAACTAGTTACAAATATAAATATAATATTGTTAAAACGATACACAAAGTGATAAATTGGAATTTGTCGCTTACCTCAATACCTTCACATTTTCAGATTTGGAACTGGCCTAAATTCGTACAAGAGTTAGTGTTGAACGCTTTTTTTCTCGGATACATGATCATGATGTTTCCCATGGGTCTATTATGTCAACGTTATGGTGGCAAGCTGCCCCTACAGATTGCTCTCTTTGTCAATGGTATTGTGTCTATTGTCACACCTTGGCTGACTGTATGGGTGAGATTATGCTTTATTACCTGTAATCAAAGAACGTCTTTAAAAAATTCTAGAATACATTCAACTAAAAGAGGCCTTTACTAAACTAGCAGAAACTAGAGCAGGTTTGAGCCCGGACTGTGCAGGGTATAAAACTGAAACAGGAATGGTTTTTAATCTATTATGGCTGGAAAAAAATGTGTTTAGAATTTCAGGGGAGGGTGAGATTAGGTGGCACCATCACGAATGTGATATGGTTAGAGTTTGTAACGGGTAACCACTTCTTAGTTTAAAAAAATCTTAAAAAAAAGACAGACAATAATAACGATGCTCGAGGACATATTAAGATATATATATATCCACATATTTAGTTCTAAAACATGGGTATTCACGGATATGTAAATACAGATTATAAATTTGAACTTAGCGGAACTCAATGGCTGTGAGACAAAGGTCGTCAAATAAATTAGATCAAAGTTCTGTATTACAAATTGGTAAATGTTGAATGTGCCTTTGAGCATACTCAATTATTCGTTTTCAATTAATTAGAATTCAATGTCATTAAGTCAACTCATCACACTCCTTTTTTCCTCTAGGGTGACTGGAAAGCCCTGTGTGGCTGTAGAATTTTGCAAGGCCTTTCCCAGGCTGGCACGTATCCTTGCATTCAAAGTGTCCTGGGCAAATGGGCTCCAGAGAAGGAACGTGCTACTCTCGGTTGTTGTGTTCATACAGGTAGTGTGGCCAGTTTTTAGAATATTTTCGGTAAATACTACTAAAAATAAAGTCAAATCTTTTAGAGTCAAATAGTATTACCACCAAGCTAATTCACCAAGTAATCGCTTGTTATTCAATTGTTAAATAACTATAGTTTTAAAGAATTAAAAAGTAGAATAGAGTTCCACTATCCACCTGCTGGCTCATCAGATCAGCTGTAAGATGCCAAATTATAATATTGTCTTTCAAACTACATATGCATTCAAAATTTTTATTTCAATACGCCAATTAGAAGTAGGTTAAAATTCACTTTCAAAATTTGTTAACGTACTTAGTTACAAATGATAATTGGTTATTTAGCTAATAAAAGCATGTTATGATGAAAGTGTGTTAAAAAGAGAACTGTTATCAGTTTAGCGATTATTTATAGGTGGTACATATTCCGTTGCATTATTTTTTCAAGCGTGAACACTACCGTGACGTGTATAGACTTGTGTAAGATATTTAAACCGGGACTTAATAATGGTAATATTTACAAGCTATGATTTGTTTACTTAGGTCATACTAAAAGTTTCTGGATTCTCATAAATAAAACCAGATTTTAGACTTATGATACATTTATTTTTTTCAAAGTATATGCTCTCACAACTAATAAATGTTTGAATTTGCTTGAACTATTGTAAAAAAACAGTTCGACCCGTCTTCCTTTTTTTCCGTTTTGACGTACCAATCTGCGGTCACTGTCTTGTGGTCATCAACCTACACTGTTATGTAATGTCTTGATTTGTCGAAAAAAGAAGCAACAATTTTCTTACCAATGCTGCGACTTTTCTTAACTTTCGTCGGCAAGTCATCAAAAAAGTAAAGACCCACTCACGCAGTACACCCAAGTTTCGTTACCTTTCACTTTATTATATACAACCAATAACTGTCCTCCATTAAACTCTTATCATCTTACGGCACTCGGGACTTTTCTTCGACTTTCTTCTTTAGATGCACGTGCAAAATGTTTTGCACTTGGCTCATTCCAATGCCTAATACAATACAAATTTGCTGACAAGTGATTTCTTTGTCAGTTTCAATCAGTTGTCGTACAGTATCGATATTGGATTCTGTAACTGCAGTCGCCAGCCGTCCTTCACGTACATCGTCATGAAAACACAAAGTCTCCAAACCATGAATACACAGAGCTGCGAAAAGGGGTTTCATCACCAAACGCTAATTGAAGTCTCTGGCAACTCCCTCTTTGACTTAAATCACAGTAAAAATCATAAAAAAATTATTGAGTTCAAATTTCCACGAGTTAAATCCATGGCACTTTCTGAAGGACGCCACAATTAAAAAGTAACATGTTCCCAAAGAGTTCTATATAATAGATACTTCCAGAAACTTTCAGTATGTCCATGTACCAGACGTTTCGATCGAATTATTGCAATCTTGGTCAGGGGTGATCGTTAATTATCTAAAATGTATCATTCCTTTTAAAAAAATCCTTGATTAAATCCTGATTTACAGATCTAACATTTGCACCAACTACAGTAACCTTGTTATTTGCCGTTCCATAGGACTGACAATAGGCACAGTAATTGCCTTTCAACTAGCTGGGTTCTTAGGATCTAGTAAATGGGGCTGGCCATCTATCTTCTACGCTATTGGAGTAATATGTCTGTTGTGCTTCATTATTATCACTATATTTGGAGCTTCAAACCCTTCAGAACACAAGTCCGTTACTGAGAAGGAAAAAAATTATATCATGGGGTCGTTTAACGACATCAATGACAAGGTATGTTACTTACTTGTATTTTTTAAATAGAAAGCAGAAAATTCTAGAAGTTAATGCAAGATTATAAGTATTGGTGCAAGAAAATAAGTGCACTAGAATAGTGTGCTTGGAATTATAATTGTGACAAATTCGGACGTAACTTTCTAAATAAATTCTTTTACAGGTACTTTTTTTTTAAATAAAAAATAACACTCATTAATTACACTCTTCGCTGGTGATTAATTGGCTTAGATGAGATTTTATTCGGATTAAACGGCTATATCAGTAACTGTAAGAACAACAATTTTACAAACACTCAAATAAACTAGCTAGTTATAACTTCGTATTTATTCAAAATTTGTAATTGTTGAATGTTATATTATGTTGTCTATTAATGGAGTTAACTCTGATCCCATATTTTCAATCTAATGTAAAAAGAAGCTAGAAAATATCTAATGGCTTTATATCATAAATTAACCTATATAAGGTAAACAAGAGAATTGCCAACATACATTAATAAAATTAAACGTGAACTAGAAATAGTTCTTATATTATATAACTGCTATGTAATAACCATATGAGGATGTTTCGATGAACAGAAACCTAAAACGCCGTGGCGAGCAATCTTCACATCGAAACCATTATGGGGCACCATGACTGCACATATCGGATCTATCATCATGTCTATCTTCTTTTTCAACCAAACGGCTACTTATCTGCATTATACACAGAACATCGACGTCAGAGACGTGAGTATTTATGATACAAACAACTAAAAAATGTTTTGGACATAATTAACTACAAACACACTTTTATCCTCGGCTTCGTTAATTTAGATTTTGCCAATCAATCTTATCGCTAGGAAACAAAACTTTTTCTTGAATAAAAACTACCTCATAACTTTCTTGTACTTCCAACAACGTGTACTTATGCAAAATTTCATGATGATCACTTGATTGGTTCAGACGTAAGAGAAACAAACTCATATTTGCATTTACAACATTAGTTATGATTACTACAATTCTCTCAATGTTTTATAAGACTGTACAATCCTCAACAGCGTATCTACAAACTAATGATTCCTTATGCTTTTCCTTATGTCCTTTGATTAAAGCCTTACTCTGCCAATAGTTTACTGTTCAGTCAGCGGAGCTTATCTAACGATCTTCATTGAGAAGGAACAAGTTGGCATTGGGTAAATATGATCCAAGTAAGGAATTTCTATTGGAAGAAAAGTGCAGTATAAAGTGAAACCCCTGCAAGTATTGACATCCTTATAATATATAAATTATTTCAGATGACAATTACAACTCTAACTATTCCTACTTAAATAATTACCTCCACGTATCTCTCTTTGCTCAGGATAGTATCATAGACGCATTTGGGGCGACATGGTTGCCTTAAACGGCTTACCACGATAGTTGTTGAATAGCCGTAGCGAATTCGTACATGTGTCAAAGTGATCGTTATATGTGAGAGGGTGACAGGGTTCCACAGGACCAATAATAGCTAATAATTATTTAGTTACGAATCTCCAATACTTAGTCGATCTTTATCCTCTTGTACTTACCTTAAAGATTCTTAATTCG
Source organism: Euplagia quadripunctaria (assembly GCA_963859945.1). Lineage (NCBI taxonomy): Eukaryota > Metazoa > Arthropoda > Insecta > Lepidoptera > Erebidae > Euplagia > Euplagia quadripunctaria. The sequence continues at coordinate 6,765,023 of OY982575.1, read as the reverse complement.
TTTCTCTTGGTTTGGTAGATTGTTTGTAGTAAAATACAAAAAAAGGAAATAGCGTTAGTTACGAAACACCTTACGTACATAGGTGCGCATTAGATAAACATTAGGTTCTTCTATACACCTACTTTCTCTTTTGATTTCAGAGTGGTCTACTGTCATCTTTGCCTCACGCAGCTGGTTTCTTCACCTTGATATTATTTGGCTGGCTATCAGACTACAGCACAAACAATAAAATTATTAGTAAAAACAATGCCCGAAGAATTTCTAATTCAATGGGTAAGTAAATTTTAGTAGCCCAGTAGTACGGTAAATATCGCTCCCTTCACAGGAACACACACCTTGAAGTTGTCCTGTGATTGTGTCATCGTTCCCATATTATATTAAATCTGTTGTAGAAATAGTAAAAGAGATATGATCCTACAAAGCTTTCAATAGCTGCTTAAAGTAAAGTCAATAATAAAAGGAACTTTAAATTACAATTTATTGACGACCAAAGTAGTCATTATAGAGACACTTTAGTAGCAAACATTGTTAAAATAATGTTCACATTTTAAGAGAACATTGATTTGTTAACTTGTTAAGAATGAAGGTTTGTTGTTGGAAGTTACTGTCAGCCAAGTTATCCTCGTGTTAGTGTGTCATATATGTGCCTTTGCAAAGTCTTTAAAAAAAAAAATTTTTCAGCTACTATTGCCATGGCTTTCTGCTTAATCATGACTTCTTACACGAGCAATAGAATCGTCGTGGTAATATGCCTTATCGTAGGCATATCCTTTAATATGGGCGTAAATTCTGGATGGATGGTAATTATTATCTCTTCTTACCTAATTACTCTCATTACAAGTTACGTGTAATTATTGATCAGGTAACATTTCAATCAACAATGCATTACATAGTAATTGAAACGTTACATGAAAAACATAATTATTAATGCTTTAATTATCCGGCTGATGTCAGAAACTAAAACTAGAATGCAGATTTAGAAATATTCTATAGGGATGATAAAGGAACGACTTTCTAATATCTGAAATGAAATAAACAAATATTGCTTTAATTGTACGCCTAAATTAGTGACTAAGGGATGACTCATGTTCCATCGGGGCGGGGCAAGCCGTGCCGGGCACGGTAAAATATTTATAACATCCTTTATATATACACTGGTTTATTGATGTTATATTGAGTGGATAATCGTGGCACGGCCGATGCACCACTGAGACATAAAATATAAATATCGGACGGTCCAGCCAGGATACGTCTAAAATCTAATTCACACCACGCCAGGCCGGTCCGGCTTTAACATTAGTCATTGCTAAAGCTTCCATGCAGATTCAGAAACATTTTATATTCTGAATTTAGATCTATAAAACATACTATGGTATGGTAAACGGTATTAGACTATTGGATTCACTCTTTATCATTTATTATACCTTACAAAATAAATTTAAATATATATTTTTTCTTATACCGCAGATTAATTATATTGATTTAGCTCCGGATTTCAGCGGCACTCTCACAGCAATTGGAAACACTTTGGCAAATTTTTTTAACCTCTTAACACCTGGCATCATCTCATATATAGTGACTGACATGGTATGTATAAATCTAAATATAAATAACAGTCACTTTGTGTACCAGGTATCTGACCCTGACTATCCGAATAAACAATACCTTTGCCAATTTTCCCATCTGTAATTTCCAATATCCCAGGGTTTAATTTTCCCATCTGTAATTTCCAATGTACCAGGGTTTACTAAAGTGGGACAAAATCCGGGTGTTTAATTTTATTGTTTAAATTAAGAAATTACTGATTAATTGCCGTAATCTGTAGACATTAGGCAAGATTTACCACTGTCGGGTCTCTTCAATCCGATTCAGATTTCGATTGGATTCGATTACATATGTCTATCTCTTTTTACCTAATTTGCGAAGGAGAATCTAGGTCTTCACGTTCTATAGCCTAAATCATTTGACGGATTTCCACATGAGGTTAAAGAGTATACTAACGCTACGGTAGACATGAGGTTTCATTAGATTTGTCTTAGTTGTAGAAGTGACATAGGTATATTATTTTTCATTTCAATTAGTAATTTTAAAGCAATCGCTTTTTTTTGCACACGTACAGTCCTCAATGATATATACAACTCAATGCGAGCTCATTAATCATTTATATTGTCATTTCCTTCCAAAAAAGGTTATCTCCCATATTGAAAACATATATATATATGAAAGTTGTGCTATAGTTATATTTATCAAGATTTGCAACGGAATATTTGAAAGGGAATGAAAAGAGTACAAGAACATTTGAATACCATTGCGTATGGGATGTCTAAGAAATTAAAAATACAATTTAAAAAATTGCCAATATTTTTTAAACACTTCTACTGTCTCTGTAATTATCTGTTTCTTTTCTAGACGAATATTACGCAGTGGCGTCTATTATTCTTCATAACATCAGGAGTGGCCTTAATTACAAATGTTATCTTTGTTATGCTGGTGTCTACAGATGTTCAGCCTTGGAATTACGGCGTTGGAAAAGGTAATCAAAATACACAAACCCTTCAGCACCATCTAGCGAAGGCCAAGTGAACTACGCAGTAAATACCAATCCTGCATCGTGCAATCAGAATTCTCACGCTGATTAGTATTATAAACAACTTCCCATCATCGACAGTGAAGCTGCGGCCCATCAGGCTCGATTATCTAGCCTGGTAGGAGGATGCTCCTATTGTATTGGAGGGATATAACAGCATTTCCTAAACTTACTTTCTCTTTAATTTATACTTTTAAAACCAAATTTGTTAACATTTAACACTTTAAATTTCATTTGTATTATAGGCATAATTGTCTTCTTATATACTTAGCTTTAATATATCAGGTTACTTACCAATTACAACACATGATTTCATTTTAAAATTATCTAACTATAATATTCTTAAAATGTAAATCACGATATTATGTGTACAAACAGACACAGAACTCAGATCTATCTTAAACCAATATGTATCCAAGTCAGCATATCTTATCTATGTGTATATTTGCAACATTACATTAAACTATAGGAATTCCGCTACTCCGCGCTAAAGATCATGAGAACATTATCAATCAGCCTCAAAAGGCTAGATTAAGATTAGACATAGGTAAAAAAAGAAAAAATGTTTAAATCGATCGTTTAAGATTTTTATCAGTCGCGATTTATTCGGTGAAAAGAAAATGAATCCATAGATTTGTAAAATGACCTTACTAATTGTTCACAATAAATACAACTAGTTTTTCAAATACATTACAAGAAAACATATATGATTATACATAATCCACATAACCATAATCCAATAAAATTCTGTTTAATTATTGTTAAATATGAAATTATTTTTAGACCCTGAAATCCCACTAATATGATAAATGTAAAAGTTTGGATGGATGGATAGATGGATGTTTGCTACTCTTTCACACAAAAACCACTAAACCGATTGCGATGAAACTTGGTATGTAGATAGCTGGAGACCTGGATTAACGCATAGGCTACTTTTTATTCCGATATTCCGACTTACGCGGGTGAAATCGCGGGGCGCTGCTAGTACCCTATATTCTAGGGTCTAAAAATAATTTAATGTGTAGTAAGCTCACAGACACTTTTTCGATATTGTTTTGAAAACATTTTTACTCAAGTACCTATCACTATTTTGTTGACAAAATTTATTTAACATGCTTTGATAAATCACTTACAATATTTTGGCTGATTTACGAGTATACTTATGTTAAGCTTAGTCAGGTGCAGCGCCATCTGTCTATACATCACTATATTATTATGCATTCTAGTGTAATTTATTTGAGTCATTGCAAAAACTTTATTTTCCTTACAGAATCGCGCGATGAAGTGAAGAAAGAAGAAATAAAAGAAACAGAGACCATTGTGACTACATTATGATGTAGTGTTTATAATAGTTAATAAATTAATTGTTCGTTTTTTTTATTGTGAAATAGCATGGGCGTTTGTCTTCCAACTCACCTGATGGAATGTGACGATAAAGACGAAGATGGTACACGCCTATCCAAGAGAAACGTATTCACTTTACACTTGAATGTTCTTTGATTATAATTGACTGGAAAAACCGACTTCAAAAAAAACTATTCCATAAAAGACATATGGTTTTCTCATTAATGGCATTTATCAAAACTGGACCAAATTGAAATGGAACCACACGGGAAGCACCAGCTTTCAAATAAAAATAGAATTGAAAAAGAAATGAAAAGAACCAACATAAAAAAAACAGTCAGTCGTCTGCACGCCAGAAGTGAAAACATAACTTCACAATGTATTTGCATAAACATACACACACACACACACATATACATCTGTATATATATATATATAATTAGGTTTAAAATAAAAAGTAGGTAATAACATATCTACATGTAGGGTATACTGGAACTTCTGCGCTCCTAGCCGGTTATAAATGTTTGAATTTCGAATGTTATATTTTTTTAAATATAAGATACTCGACTCCGTCTTACGAATTTTCGATCAGGTCAGTGTCCTGACGCGAGTTTAACATTTTTTACCCATCCCAAAAATTGCACAACGCCGCTAAAAAAGATTTCACTTCAAAAAAAAATACGATCGAATTGAGAACTTCCCCCTTTTTTGAAGTTGGTTAAAAATAGACACAGGCAGTTCCTTCCACATCTTGGCGACTCGAATCAAAAAGGAGCTGTCAAAGTGTTTAGCTCGACGTGTTCGCGTTTTAAATTTAAAAAAAAATCATTTAACAAATTTTTCGTTTAAGAAATTAAACTTGCCCTCGAGAGGTTTCAGATCATCCAGTGTATTACTACTGGCACAAAATTACTTAAAATACTAATTTGAACCAGGTTTTAGGTCATGGCATATTTCTGGATAACATAGGTAAGTATTAATAATATTTCAGTAGCTGTACAATTACGAGATTTTATTAATAACCAAGGAACGAGAGCAATTATGATTTTTTTTAAAGTTCAAAAATTTTAGAACCGAGAACACGGAAAAAGAGTTCCTATGAGAAATATTTTTAACGAACTAAGGTTCTTCCGAATTCCGATAATAAGCTGTAACCTGGGTCCATAAAAGGGGTGTCACTTTCATTAACCGAAGACGGGTTATCATCTCAACGCACAATAACAGTGTGTTGCAAAGAATACACTGATATTCTTGGAACCTAAATAGTCACACACTGTACAGTTTCAGAGGAATTTCCTCCCGTGAACGCTCCAACTGTGGAATGAGCTCCCTGCCAAGGTTTTCCCGACTAACTGCAGTACAGGTGTTAAAGGGCCTGTGCAGCCTGAAATAAATGGTTATTATTATTATTATTCTCTTCATTTATTTCATAAACATATAAATTACATTTTTAAATATACTTACAATTAAAAAAAACAAAATATTTTTAAAAATATAAAAAATAGTGTCCCACCGGTATCGAGTACAGGGACCAAGCTACCGGTGGTTAGAGTTCCAGAGACAGAAACCTCCTCACAGTACGTGCCGTGTCAAGAAGGACTATTATTTAATAATAATAGTCTGTCCAATCCTTTAATAATAATTTATTAAAGGATTGGTAACGCACATGCGAGTTGCAAGCGTTCATAAGCTACGGTATCCGGGATAACAGGTGGGCCGTATGCTTGTATGCCGACGCGTTTTATTGAATCGGACTTTGCCTGTAAGGAATTGAAATTTATCCCAGCGACATCTTCAACAATAATCATCATATTTCAACCAATTTACACAAAACCTTAACAAATTATATACCTAAACCTTTCTCATGAATCGTTCTATCTACTGGCGAAAACCGCATGAAAATCCGATCAGTAGTTTTTGAGTTTATTGCGAACAGACAGACAGACGCGGTGGGGGACTTTGCTTTATAATATGTAGTGATTTATATGGTTTACAAAAATTTAATATATATTTTATATTGTGCGATTGTCCAACTCCGACGTCTTTAATTTGACATTTACTGCATTATATATATTTACAAGTTATTTACATTGTGATGAGTATAGTTCCAATGGTTCCAAGACTGCGTCTTTAAACACGAGACAAGATAGCATTAATAGTCGACAATTTAAAATCTAAAGTAAATGCAATTATCACAGTAGCGTCACTTTAATTAATCTCGCAATGAGTTAAGCATACAAAGACGTGTGAAATATTATATGACTAGCAACCCGCTCCGGCTTCGCACGGGTAGCAGAGACATTTTCAACAATTATCATCACATTTCAATCAATTTACACAAAATTTTAACAAATTATACGCCTAAACCTTCCTCATGAATCACTCTGTCTAATAGTGAAAAGCGCATGAAAATCCGTTCAGTAGTTTTTCAGTTTATCGCGAACAGACAGATAGACACGGCGGGGCACTTTGTTTTATAATATGTAGTGATAATATGTAGTGACATAATAGTTAAAAACCTACACGTGTGGGTTTTCCTTTTTATTCTAATAATAACACTAACTTTAAAAGACTATTACAAGAAACGTTTTGCGTTAAAAAGCTATTGTTAACTATGAACGCAATAAATCACAAATACATAATTAATGCTTACAATAACACATGCCAATAATTAGCCCCTTAGTTTATTTTAGTATTTATTAATAGTCCTTCTAAAAATTGCTGTATTCTAGAGCGCACACCGATTCGACTCGCAACGAATAGTGTATTCGGCCACATGCCGAATATTCTGCAGGCTTCCTGGCCGAATACTCGATTATTCGGCAAAAGTATTTGGCTGACGCATGGCAAGAAACTTTTATTGACATTTTTGTTTCTTGTTTCTACTTTCCATTGTTTTGTCTCCTCTCGCAATGACCTCCCAAATGAATCTATCTTCGTTAATTGATTGCTACAAGGAGTATCTGAAGACAAAGCATAGCCCATCGAGACGTCAAAAGTTATTCCTAAAAATATATTTTTTGTAGAATTCATATTACGTTTTCACTCTCATTTATTTGACGTTGCCGTATCTACACGACATTCATCTTTATTTTTCTTTCTTTTGTTCACAATTATGCAGTATCTACTTCCTATACACATCTGCCTTAGACCAACACAAACACGCCTACTACACAGCATCCTTAAGCAGTAAGCGGTGAAAGGACAAGATATTTACAGCTCCGTTATGCAGAACTACTTTTGCACAAAGATTCAATCCTTTTCTTGGATAATTCCTTTATAACCGACTAGCTGGGTTAATTCCAAATCTCTCTAAGCTGACTAAAATAAAATGTAAGGAATCCATTTTTAAATATTTAAGAATCTTAGAATATGATGCCACTGAATCTTTTCTAGACACTAGTTACAACTTGGCAAATGTGTGATATCCTACCATACGTGTAACGACTACTTACCTAATATTGTTTTTGCGCATTTCTATCTCCACTCATATGAAATTTGTACTTCAGGATATTATTAGCACTGATGAACAGTTACCTCCTGAAATACAGCCTCAACTAGTTCAAAAGATACGGAACTACATTGCTGGAAATAGCCTAAAACGAACATAATTTTAGTGGAGACACCATATTTTTCATTATTAATGTACATTTGTGCAACCACTTATATAAATTTATTTATAAGGCCTATTTGGAAATAAAGAATTTGAATTTGAATCTTAGATCAAAAGCTTATTCAGCAATTGGCGGTTACAATTATTGTTAAGTGTCTTAGTTTTTACTTTTGTTACTTTTAACTACATTGAATTTAATTAAACCAAATCATGAGACTTGCATTTCTGCATAGATCTGATGTTGACAAAATGTCCACAAAGGAGACAGATGAGAGACGCCTGCTTGTAGCTGAAATGCGAATGTTGTGGTGGATGTTTAGTGTGATTAGGCTGGACAAGGTGAGGAATTACTGCATTAGGGGGAGCCTGAAGTAGCGCCCGTAAATAAAAAAATGAGGAGCAATGGATTAACGTGGTATAGACCTGGTATAAAGGAATGAGGAAAACGTGGTGATGATAGATTTATGTATGGAAGTTGATACAAAACTAGAAGACCTAAGAAATCATTGATGAACGTCATGAAGGAGGATTTGGCTAGAAGAGGAGTAAGCAGTGAAATCATGAATGATAGAGTAGCATAGAAGAAGAAAACACTTAGCGCATCTCAAATAAATTTGGGAAAAGGGAAAAAGATAATGATTTGTCCGATTGGAACTGTGAAGACACCTTTTATTATATAATTATGTATGTCTAGTGAGTAGTAGTAAAACCGTGAGCTTCTTATCTAAACCAAATAATTTTATCGGCGGCTTCTTTGTGTGTATATATAACTATTTTATTACTTATAGTTTAGTAACAACTGGATTACACTGTTGATAAAATCTATTAAGACACAATCCTACTATAGGCCAGTGCAAAAATTTACATAATTATTTATTCATATCATTTTTTTAAGCAGTTTATTGATTTGACCATGCCAGTCGATATTATGCACTCGCTACCAAATTTTAAGATTTAAAAAAAAACGTGAAAATCGAGTAAGATATGCCGGAGATCAGTATTTTTTTTTCATTTTCAATTTGAAGTAGCTCGATCGATTGTTTTCAAGCACCGTTCGGCATGGATGAAAAATAACATCGCCCCCTTAAGCCCAAAATTAGGTATTATGAGTTTTAAATGACTACAGCCTTCCCGACAGGTGTTGGGAAGGCTCCTTTTGCATCACTGAGAATAGATTAACAAAATGTAAGTATTAACTAGTTATGTCTTAAATTTGGAGCGCTAATTGTTATTAATAAACAAATAGCGAAAACAAATTAAAAAAAAAAAATTCGGCTTCTACTCATTCTAGGACACATTTTTGTTTTTAATTTGTATAAAATTACCAGCAACAAATCTGTGAACATTACGTGATATCATTTCGAGATATTTCAAAAAACCATAGGCATATTGACGAAAACATGTGGACAGAGTGAATCGATTTGGACGGCGGAAACCGGCTCAAATAGCAATAAACATTTAAGCAAATTTTAATAAATAAATATATCTATTTCTCGTTAACAAATGGTTTTTTTTTTTGTATGTTCCGGAGCATAAAGACGCATTCTCCTAAAGTTTCACATTCATTGGAGCTTTCTTTTCGAAATTAACAAAAAAAATAAAATTTCGAAACGCGCAGTTGTAGTACTGTAGGAGAAAATTACAAAAAACTCAATTTTTGGCGATTTATTCGCATTAAAACGTTAATTTGACAATGTTCCGAACGTCAAAAATGGGATGAAATTCAGGACCATGTTCCTGATGTACTAACAAACAAGTTTTACTAAATTAAAACCGGTTAGTAATTAAGTGAAAAATTAACCCCTTTTTGTCTAATTCCACTGGCCTACTAATGTTTAGGCAAATTAAGTACTTAACGATTATTTTTAATTTCCAATGTTTTAGTACACAAAAATCCTACAAGTGCTTTATTTTTATGTAAAGATTAATAAACTTCTTCTGTTTTCTAAAATCTCGATTATTAAACTGTATGGTTAAAAAATTAGAAATCTTATAAAAAGCTAATTAATAATTTGTGGGGCAACAATTGTTGGCATATAGGGTTAAAAGGTTCATTTAAAGAAACACATAAATAGCGCTACCGGGCTTTTTTTTTCTCTTACTTTATCTACATTCTTATACTGCACATAAACAACCATGTCAATGTTCACTATGAATTTTACAGTATTTAAAGAATTTCTCAATACTATATTGAAAGGCGTTTTTTGTACTTTAAAAATAAAAGCGTGTGCCTCGATGCAACTGTCGGGTACCCAATGCGCGAGACTGCGTATAAGGTCCGCCGGCGGACGAGCGGCCGGTTGGTATTTAGCGCGCGCAAGTACATCGAGTGACATAGGCCTGGTACAGTTCCCCAGAAGTTGATTGACAAAATCTACATTATCGAAGCAGTCTTGTCTATAAAAAACTTTTTCACAAAAAAATGAAAAGGTCATTGGGTGAAAAAGAGTTCATCCCCTATTTTTCCACCCTCAGGGTAAAAATATTTGTTTGAAATTTAAATGGGACCAACTTTAAAGTAAGCCCTATTTAATAAAAAAAGAATTATCTAAATCGGACTACCCTGTAAAAAGTTATGCGTGGTCATACATAAAAAATATACGGGTCGACTTGAGAACCTCCTTCGTTTTTTCGTAGGTTAAAAAAGTAGAGATTATAATGATAAAAATAACTTAACACATCTCACACACGGCCGTCTAATCCCAAACTAGGCAGAGCCTGTACTATGGTAACCAGACTGCTGATAAACATACTTATATATTTCTAAATATAAACATATTATAGATAAATTACACCCAGACTAACCTAAGATTAATTGTGTGATGAGCATGACCATTAACCACTAGACCAACAGGCTAGTCATACCTTCATGCATACCTTTTTAATATATCCTATTCGACCCAATCCTTATTTGATAATTGTTTCACAAATATGTAGGCATTTGATAACAATATACATGATAATTAAAGTCTACTTGCTTATTGTAAACATTGTACTGTTACTTCGCATCTAGTTGTAAAACAACTTTCTTGCAGTTTTATCATATCAAAGTTCTTGATTTATTTCTTTTTTTTTAATGCTTGGTGATTAATATGTATATTGAAAATAAATAATTGTATGTTGACTGTTCGTTAACCGGGGTAAACGCTTTATTTCTTATTTTAAATTGCATAAAAATGTGTGATGAAAAAAAGCTGTCAAAATATGAATACAATGAAGTGCCTGTCACGGAAACTATACCTGGTAAGTCATTATTGTCAAAAGCAGTATGACATATAAATCTTTATATTTATATTTCTTCTGTGCGTCTATATGTTCCTGAACTCCTCCTAAACGGCTGGACCGATTTTAATGAAAGTTTTTGTGTCTTCAGGTGGATTCGAGAATGGTTTAGATTTAGAATTGGACCCGGTAGATGGCGCTGGGATAGGTTGCCAGGAATAATAACCGATTTTAATTAAATATTTGTGTCTTCAGGTGGATTCGAGAATGGATTAGATTTACAATTGGACCCGATAGATGGCGCTGCGATAGGGTGCCAGGAATAATTTTTTTTTTTAAGTTCAGGCAGGACAACGTCTGTCGGGTCCGCTAGTATTATATAAATGTTTGACTGCCTACCAAAGAATAATAAATGCACTAAGCGTCGGCTAAACTCGTTTTTAGGGTTCCGTACCCAAAGGGTAAAAACGGGACCCTATTACTAAGAGTCCACTGTCTGTCTGTCTGTTACCAGGCTATATCTCATGAACCGTGATAGCTAGACAGTTGAAATTTTCACAGATGATTTATTTCTGTTGACGCTATATCAATAAATTCTAAAAACAGAATAAAATAAATATTAAAGTGGGGCTCCCATACAACAAACGTGATTTGATTGCCGTTTTTTGCTCGATATTAATAAGGTTGTATAGATAATGGTACGGCACCCTTCGTGCGCTAGTCCGACTCGCACTTGGCCGGTTTTATTTTTTTAATATTACATACTAGCAGTTCTCGCACGGCTTCGCTCGCGTGTACATATTTATATGTTTCACGGAACCCTAATTCTTTTTTTTTCTAAACTAAAAGTAGCCTAAGTTACTATTTATAACACCAGCATCTGCCAGTGAAAGTCCTGTGGAAATCGGTCCACCCGTTCCGGAGAACAAACAGACAGACAGACAGGCAAACATTTTAAAAACTCATTTTCAGGCGTAGGTATCGTGCAAGTAACTGTATGATCTTAAAAAAACTATTATTTTGACATTACAAACAGACACTTCAATTTTATTTATTTGTATTGATATACTGACATATTACATGACATGTATAAATTTCTGTTTAATATTAACATGCATTTTTCAGAAATGTTGGTGAAATCTAGCCCACGGAAACCGTACATTTTCCGGGATAAAAAGTAGCCTATATGCTATTCCGATTCTCTTTGATAAATTTCATCTTAATCCGTTCAGTAGTTTTTGCGTTAAAGAGTAACAAACATCCATCCATCCATCCATCCATCCATCCTAACAAACTTGCGCCTTTATAATATTAGTAAGATTTGCATTGATCTAGTGTGTGTGTGTCTATGTATGTAAGTTAATACATATATATTTATACATGTATTAACTTACGAAAATGTATCTATGTATTTTTATCAGTACTAGAGATCGCTTACGGTCGAATTTCGACCATGGTTTTTTCATTGGCCAGTGTAACTTGAGCTGTAATTGTATAGACTTACTTACCCATGACAGGTCAACGCATATACTGAACGCGTGTAATTTCATTAAGCCGTTTTCACGTAATTTTGAAAGTTGTAAGACATATTGTTTAAAAATTTTAGCTTTCTGCGCTTCTATATATAAACTGCAAATATTCCAAAATTCACGTTATTACGTTGGCAATTTTTTATAAAAAAGGGGTACAAAAAATTCTCTTCACGGATCATATCACATTAATGATGATTCTAGAATCCCATAGTACAAACTAAATATGTCCCAGAATAACTTTTCTAAAGCTTTCGTTTAGCGCACAATGGATTGGAATACACATAGGAGCCTTGGAAAATAGGTGATCATGATTGCATGAGTGGTCAAGGTTGATCTCTCAACTTCTTTATTGGACGCAAAGCGCTTCCCAGAAACAAATTTCTTCAAGTTTGTGAACAGATGAAAGTCTGAGACGTCATCCCCCGAGTAAATCACGACCCAAATCCCTCAGTTTTCCCATTGCCAACACAGCTTTGTGAGCAGGTGTATTGTCCTGGTGAAAGATGTTTTGTTTTTCTTCAGGCCTCTTCTGGCGAGTTTGGACATACAACTGGTCAAAAAAGATTAGAGTAATATTTTCCTGTAATTGTTCTACCAATTTCAACGTAAACAATAAAAAGGATCCCTTTCGCATGAACATGTCCATGACCATGATCTTTCTGGTAGAAGCGATCTAATTCGCTTTCTTTAGCGAAAATGCCCCGGCTCTACCCACTACTTCGTTTCTGGCGTGTAGTGGTGGAACAAATCAACACACAAAATCGGTGGGATTCCTATTGAATCGGTCCAAATATTACTGCGAAAATCGTTTGCGAAGTTGCTTTTGATCTGCATTCAGCACACGCGGCGCTCTTTGTGCAAAATGTCTCGCACCTTTTCTTCCAATATCTATGCCAGGCCGAAAACTTTTCACTTTACCATAATTAGTATATTTATTGATGTTCTAGAACATAACAATGGGATATATTCAGTAACAACTGCGAAAACTGTTGTATAATGAATTTCTAATAATAACAGATATTAATACTCAACTGGATACACACACTTCAAACCAGTTAATACGTTAAAAAACAACTGCTTGTACTAACAATGTTCCCACTAATCCGCTTCACAACATGAAAATATTTTGTGTTTCAGAAAAGATAAATAGTCCACCTAAATATGGATACGGCGTAAGACATATTCAGCTAGCCATATTCCTCCTATGTCTTACGGTGAATATTATAGGAAGGGGGCACATGGGAGTAACGATTGTAGCTATGACCAATAATCCCGAACTTAGCATAACCACGGAAAATATTTCACTATATTTAAAAACAAATAATGGCACAAATTTTTTAAATCAATCTAATACTGACGACACAGAAAAGGAATTCGAAGATTTCAATATATCAAACAGGAGCATTGAAAATGTATTAAGCACCCAAAAACACAAAGTAAGCACAATAATTCACATATTTATTTGAATAGAGTATTTCTTGAGTTTGGAGCTATTAACTATTATTTCACATACTCATGATACAACTTTTTGACGTGATAACGTCTTATAAATCGATGAGAGCCGGCTGCACGCACGAAAAAGCATGACTCATTGTCACGTTCCGCCTGAGCCGAGCGTGCAAGCGAGAGCGCGGAACAAGTGATAGAGAGCCACGATCAGCCTAAGCGTTCAGCTTGTGACGCATCTATCTCTCTTCCACTGTTTTCTTACGACGTTATCACGTAAAATTATCGTGCGTACACCAACTTTACAGACAACCAATTTTTTTAAATAAATAACTTTTCAAGAAAAACCACATAACTGTTAAAATTAAAGAATCTTTTTTTATATGACATGTGTATTTTCAAGATTACTAGTAACATTGTTTTTTGTTGTTAACACTTTACTAGTATTCTCGTTAAACCCTCTAAATAAGCTTAATACTAGTGTATGTCGGATGTGCCATCAAGTGGTTGCGGTGTCTAACCCCACCCGGGGGTTCATTCAACAACAACCACTTGATCACGGGACCGACGCTTTTGCTACTACACACTACTAAGTAAATTGTAAATTGTTGAAAATAAAATGTTTTTTTTAACAAGATCTATTTAAAATTTTCAGACATGGTCTTGGTCAAAATCTATACAAGAATTGGTGTTGAACGCCTTTTTTCTAGGATATATGATCATGATGTTCCCTATGGGAATGGTATGCCAGCGCTATGGAGGAAAACTTCCTCTGCAGATTGGTCTCTTCATAAACGGCATCGTGTCAATTATTACGCCATGGTTGACGTTATGGGTGAGGCATCATCCTTTACACTTCATACACATAGGAAGGTCAAAAAAATTGTTAAATTTATCGAAACCTAAAAACCATCCGAGAACTAAATGTTAAATTTCGTTGTACCACAAAAATACACACTATACCAAACAACAATGCAGCTTATCAGCGCTAGAACTTTCATTTCGCGATACAGGACTGTATAGGATAATTACTATGTAGTTCGGCTTGTTTTCACTAGATGGCGCTATTCTGGTATGGTATATTTCTTTATTTATTAAGAAGCAACAATTTTGTACATTTACAACATTGTTTATTACACTGGTTAAATGCATATCTCATACTAAGTACTTCAATTAAAGACGATATATAATAGAGATATTTCATCTTCCTTGTCATTTTTCTTGTTAGCAACAAAATCGCATGCAGAAAATAGACCTTGCCCAGAAATTGATCAATACCACAATTTATATGTTTACATAATATCTGATATTTATTTCAGGGAGACTGGAAAAGTGTATGTTGCTGTCGTGTCCTGCAAGGTTTGTCTCAAGCAGGCACTTATCCTAGTATTCAAAGTCTACTTGCCAAGTGGGTACCAGAAGATGAACGTGCTACTCTTGGTTCTTGCGTTCATACAGGTAGTATTCAACTCCATAACCCATGTTAAAAACATTTTTACTATTAACAAAGTAACCTATTGTTGCGGTGAGATTGTGTTGGTCTAAAATTATTAGTTAAAAGAAAGACTTCTATGATATAAAGGTATTTGAATTTGCTTTTAACTTTGGAACCCAACAACAAACCTATAGATAAAGTTCTCCTTCGTTTATTTTTTTTTTTGTTTTCTTAATGGCTTTTGACGAACTTTAGGGTTATCAATAAAAAAATGATAACAGTTTTTTTACCCTCGACGGACGAACAAAAGAATTGAAGTCAAATTTCAACCTCTGGGCAACTTCAGTAACAATAAAAGGATTAATCCAATCCAAAGGGTATATCTATTAATCCTTTTCAAAATACGAACACAAATACAAAAAAATAATACTATTCAAAAATACTAGTCTTGTGTAAACAAGTTATTATTATCCTATTTAGTCAAATCTTGTATTCTTTTGTTTTCTTTCCTTTCAAAAATCTCGCGTTGGGTCTTTTTTATTTTTAGAGCACAATAAATTTTATATTTGAGAACGCTATTTTTTTATAAGTTTTTTTTTCAACAGGACTTAATTTAGGCACCGTCATTGCCTTTCAACTGGCTGGTTTTCTAGGAGCTAGTAAATGGGGTTGGCCGTGTACCTTCTACGCTGTCGGAGTGATCTGCCTGTCATGTTTTATTGTGCTCACCGTATTTGGAGCAGCAAATCCACAAGAGCATAAGACT
Organism: Euplagia quadripunctaria; assembly: GCA_963859945.1. NCBI lineage: Eukaryota > Metazoa > Arthropoda > Insecta > Lepidoptera > Erebidae > Euplagia > Euplagia quadripunctaria. Next base: position 6,749,078 of record OY982575.1, on the reverse strand, counting down.
ATTAGTGATGAGGAAAAGAATTACATTATGAGAGCAGCCAACAAAGGCAACGGCAAGGTATTTTTTTATAGTCACTAAAGAGCGGAAATTTAACATAAACCTTTTCCGATACAGTAAGCTCATTATAATGTAAGTAATGAAGCTAGTCAGATTTTTCAAAATCCATTCGGATTTTAAAATTGCACACTGAAATGCTTACTAGTAAATTAAAAAATTAAATACCCCTGACTCAAAATCCCTTCAACGATTACAAGGGCTGATTATCTTTGAGTGGCTGAACAGATTTTCTTGAATAATACCTAAGAACACTCTCGATCAAGTCAGCTTTCTTACAAAAAAAATTGTCTCTTTTTAGTGCTGTATACGTTCCATCTCATTCTCTCGCAGGCTAAATCCTATTTTTGAATATGTTTGACACTTTTTAGTGTGAGTTTTTCGTTTCATCGAATTTCAAATCACAACGATTCTAAAGAAGTTTCACTTCAGAAAAACTAAATCGAAATTGATCCGTCCGTTTAGGAGCTATGATGCCACAGACAGACACACAGATACTAGTATAATAATAATCGGTTGCTAGTATAATAATAATCGTTTGAATTACAGAAACTTACAACGCCTTGGCGAGCAATCTTCACATCAAAACCTTTGTGGGGTACAATAATTACACACGTCGGCACAAACGCCACTTTCGTGTTTTTCTTTAACCAAGTACCTACTTATATTCATTATATTCTCGACATCGATGTAAGAAATGTAAGTAGTAGTTATGACACACTATACAGGATGTTACAAAAGGGAGTGGTCAAATTTTAGGGTCGTATAGCAAACCCCGTAAATAAAGTAAAGCGCTAAATGTTTTAGGAAAATCCTTGATTTTTAATACAGAAATTTTATTTTGAAACTGACAAAACAAAAGCGGTGGTAGCGTAATGACTAAGGCGTCGGACTTGCGATCAAGTGGTTGCGGTTTCGAACCCCACCCCGTTCACTACCGTCGTGAACCCTCTCCTAACACAAGCATTTAGCTTAGCTGGAGGGGTTAACAAGAATACTAGTAATGTGTGACCCACAGTACTAATATTATTTATCATAAGAAAATAAAAAATAAAATGAAAAAAAATACTTTTTAGTAAATGTTATGGTTCTCAGCTCCCATACTCCTTAAATTTGTTACATATTTGCAAATAATTGTGTGTAATTTCAGAGTGGTCTGTTGTCATCACTGCCATACGTCGCTAGCATCTTCACTACCGTGTTCTTTGGTTGGCTGGCAGATTACAGTGCTAATAATAACATTGTTAGTAAAAACAATACCAGAAGAATATCCAATTCAATTGGTAAGTTTTTTAAACATCCGTAATTAATTAAATACTGAACTTTTGTATGTTTGTTAACAGAAGCGTAGGAATATACACTCGAGAGCAATGAATCAGAGTTAGATAAAGGTACCTGAAAATCTCGGCAGCCAAGAATGCTAGCTTAGTGAAATAAATTGTGTTTAATAGACAATTAAAGACTGAATAAACGAAAGTACTGTGGTCATATTTTAGGATGGTATACATAGACCCCATAAATTATGTAAAGCGCTAACAATTTTTCTAAAATTTGCAAAAAATAGGTATTTTCTAGATTAGTCAACAATTTCTCGCCTCTACATAACATTCTTAAAATTTGAGCACACCTTTCTGTAATATTCTGTATAATTTAATTACACAAAAAACCCATAGCACAAGCTATGCTTACTTTGACGCTAGATGGCGCTGTGTATACACTGAATTTATGAGTCGTGATGACAGGTAAAGATATTATCATCTAAAATAATGCTGCCATGCAGCAGCTCCGTATACTAAATCTTGCTGCCAACTTAATAATAGAATATTGGCTTCAGTTCGCTGAAGCTGACAGTATCCAGTTACAAGTATCACATCTATTATCGGACTAGTCTCTATTCATGCAACATATTATTTACAATGCCCTTGTGACCAATGGCGTTGCATTAAAAGTTGTATAAATGTAGTTTTTCATAAATACCGTTACCCAATCACGGATCTCCATAAAACAATTCTGACTAAAACATAACTCCATTTTATCTATGATAACGTCGCAATTCAATGACTTCCACATTCAATTTAAAAAAAGAATCAGAGAACAAATTTAAGAGATGTCCCATCGATTCTTCTCAAGAAAAAAACAAGCTTCTACCATAAATTTTATAATTTTTTAGATAGATAGTTATCTGTATATTTTATTAAAAACTTCCATATTCAATTTGAAAAAAGAATTAGAGAACAAATTTAAGAGATGTCCCATCGACTCTTCTCAAAACAAAAAATAAGCTTCTACCATGAATTTTATACTTTTTAGATAGATAGTTATCTGTATATCTTATTAAACTTTGTTAGAAAACAAAGCTAACGGTAAGCGGTTACCAGTGCCTTTTATCGTTACGAACAAGACTAGACATAAGTCTGATTGGCCTAGTGGTTAGTGACCCTGACTGCTATGCCATAGGTCGTGGGTTCGATTCCCACCCGAGCCTGGGTGTTCTTTGTGTCCGTTGTTTGTATGTTTGTAAAGTCCCCGCGACACAGGAGTAATTCCTAATGCGGAAATTGTCTTTTTAAAAAAAAAAGTGTTAAAATAACCTAATCACATGTTTACAATAAAACCTTTTCCTATCTTCAACCACAAACAATAAGAATTTTAACTCTATTTTTCAGCAAGTTGCGGTATGGCTGTTTGCCTAATCCTGACATCCTACACAAACAACTCTGTCATCGCTGTGACATGTCTTGTAGTAGCCATGGCCGTTAATATGGGCTTAAACACTGGATGGATGGTAAACTTCCCCTTTGATGCTTACATGTTGATGTTTTATCGTAGGAGAGCCATGCTTTGACACGCATGGGCCGGCTCGACCGGAGTCATACCACGGCCTCACAGAAAACCGATAGTGAAGTAATGCTTGCATTGCTTTTCGCCGAGTGAGTGAGGTTATCGGAGGCTCTAACCCTTGATCTTCCCCCCTACCTCTACTCCCACTTTAAAAGCCGGTAACGCACTTGCAAATCAAACAATAAGATATAGGTGTAGGATCTGTTACTGTATTATAGAATTGTATATTATTATGTCTAATACTAGGTGTGCATAAGGTGGTTCATTGTTATGCATTCTTCGCCTTCAAATGTAAAAGTTTGGTGAGTTTAGAATTACGTAACACCTCTGTAATATAATTTCATTACTTAAATAAATAAAAAATAAAAAAAAACTCCTGAGTTGCAAGTGCCCATAGGCGGCGGTAGTCATTTACCATCAGGTGACTCGTCTGCTCGTTTGCCCCTATACCATAAAAAAGAAAAAAAAACATCATCTATTATTACGTGTCTTGAGATCTCTGGGTAATTACGACTATCTACAAGGTAAAGTAGTTCTTCAGATATTCTTATTTCGACTATTTTCGACAATCTCAGAAAACACATATCCAGAGAGCTTAATTATGTCAATCAAAAATAAGTTAATTGACCCTCGCGTAGATTTGATTTTTCCAAATTTAAAGAATGAAGAAGACAAGTAACTGAAGACTATTTGGAAATAAAGTAATTCAGATTCCATGAAGTCGACTAAAATAATACCATTAGTTTTAGACTGATAAAATGGCCAAAATTACAAGCAAAAAAAGCCTCAAACTCTTTATTACAGCCCCAATATACATATTTGAACATACTAGAACCTACTAGAAAGCATAAAGAACATACTAGAAATTCAAATGGATGATTTTTAAATTGCAGGTTAACTACATCGATCTAGCTCCGAATTTCGCCGGCACTCTGCTTGCAACTGGCAACACAATCGGAAATATTTTAATCATTTTAACACCGATCGTTGTTTCACATGTAGTCACTGATATGGTATGTAAAGATATAATTTTATTCGCTACAAATAATGTTTGATTGATTACATTGTGGTTTTTGGCCGTATTCGGTATTTATTCCATTTTTTTCGATAAAATTTTCTTATTACTCATTGTGATGTCACTTTTAAGCAAAAAAGGTAAAAATTAAAACAAAATTGATGGGTTTTCCGGCAGAAAATTCCAATGATTTTTGACACAGAATGATGGTCTGAATACACTATTTCAGGATTCGGTACGGTGTTTGTTACTCCCTGTATGAACGTGAAGAGATTTCTTTGTACGCTTATTTAAGCAAATTTCGCGCACTTAGAAATGCTAAATTCGGAATATTAAAGTAGTATATGTTGACCTGTCATGGTGCAAAAGTCTATACAATGGCAGTTCAAGTTATACTGGTAATTGATATAAAACAAAACAGTTAAAACTTAATGAGTTATGGTCACCACCACGCGGCCTCTGGCTTGAATAATTATAAAGTCAGAGTCCTAATTTCCTCGAGGCCTATCTAAGTGTGTGAACAAATATATTTAAGAATATAGATAAATAAAAAAAAAACATCTGGCAACTAAATTAACGCAAATATGTTCTTAAATTTGAATATTTCAAATAATCATTAAATCATTATTATTTTATAACGAATATGTAACGGATATACAACTATATCAATTTTGTTTCAGACAAATGTTACACAATGGCGCACAATGTTCTTCATTGCAGCCGGGGTATCCATCATTAGTAATTCTGTTTTCCTTCTAATAATGTCTGCAGACGTGCAGCCTTTTAACTATGCTGATGAGAATGGTATTAAAATTATTAGCTATTTATTTTAGAATAATAATTACTCAGTTGTTAGTAATATTTTATAAATTCAAAGGAAAAATTAATTCATAGTTAACCATAAAAAATGTTTGCCTCGCCAACAGATTCAGAATGCTATTGAAACCTTCACCTTCACCTTCAGTACACCTTGCCCTCCTTCTAGCTTCTTCATAGCAATTTTGGGCAAACATGTTCTATGTATGTACTGAAAAGGCACATTAAAGACTCCTAAATGCCAGTGGGCTCAAGTCATATGTCATACTCATCAAGTATTATATATAGCCTAACAAAAGTATTTCTGTTAAAATGTAAACATTTATATATTTAAGCATTTGGAGCATTTCGCGGTATAAGAACCAGATAAACATATCTACAAAAAAGTCAAAAATCGTTATTTTTTTCATAATACGAGTCACAAAGTGCTCCTTTATGAAATGTCAAAACGACGTAATTGTAAATGCAATATTTCACAAATTCCAAAATAACAAAATAGCTAAGGAACCACAAGGAACTAGGTAAATTCTCAGAGTATTTTTGCTCTCCTGTAAAATTAAGAAAATATAAATACGTTCATCTGGTTCTTATACCGCGATTTTTTGTATTGGACTCAGGGAGTATCAAATATTATTTAAAAATACCTAGGCCTTAGACGTAGTTTGTTTGACAGTATGCTTTAAAAAAAGTATTCTAGACTTTCTTGTCTATATATATAAAAATGAATCAATATTTCCTTTGGTCACGCCATAACTTCAGAATGACTTAACCGATTTCGTTCACCTTTTTTTTTTGTTTTCTAACACTTTGTAGAAGGTTCTTACGGAAAGAAAAATTAATTAATTTGGATAGATTTCACCAAAATGTCCACAGCTAGTTACAAACAGCATATTGAACCTCTGGGCCATTACATTGCTTACAGAGCTTTGCGCTTCCCTTTAATGTATCTGGTGGTCCATTTTTAAGGTCCAAAAATATTAAAATTATAATTACAGTGGTTTGTTATTGAAACATGTGTAGAAAACAAATATTATGTTTACCTATGTATGTTTGAATGTCATCGCTCTGTAAATTTACACACGAATAAAATCATATCATCATAGCTTACGAATAATTGTTATCAGTTTACTATCTAGAATACCAGTTATATAATACAAATTTTGTGTACCACGCATTTTTTAATTTTACTACTTTTTACAGAAACCTGCGTTGAAGACGTGCAAGAAGAATTAAAAGAAAAAAAGAAGGCAATTGACGTATTATGATATTGTGTTCCCAATTATAGAATAATAATAATTAATTAGTAAATTTTGAAGCATTTTTATTACCTGTGCCTACTAGCTGACGCGATATATGTTGTCCTGTCAAAATTTAAAGAAATTTGGTTTAAGTTTCAGATTACTCTGAATTTCCCCATTTTACTTTCCCTAAATTCCTTTTTCACACATACACGCGTGCTACTACGTCAACTTTATTAAAATAAAACTGTCATTGCTTTGCAGTTACGCACGCATCCAATCACAATTCTGCTTTGTCGGTCTTAGCGTACACCCGCTCTTATTAAATGGGGTTCCTACTATCTAAAGATATTATGTCAGCGCGACTATCTTACAATCATAGTCATTATGTACACATCATACATATACGATTTAACAAAGCCATTTTATGCTATTCACAAAGCTACCCACTGCAAGTCAAAGCTCCACATCACATCATTAGTGTATGAAAGAACTTAACTACAAAATATATATTAACTATTTGTTTTAGCAAGATTTCTAATAATTATAAGAATGACAATTAGTCTCTAATACAGATTGTATTGTATCAAATAAAGCAAATGCATCCACCAATACTATACACGTTTTTGCCGAAAACTTCTCGAATACATACATAAAAACATACTCGTACCTCTAACGAAGATCAAGATCGCGTAACCAAAGTTCTCGCGCTCATTAGAATAGTTACGAAGTAACTATTATCTTATCTGTGGTATAGCTTTGTAAAAACAGCAAAGAGTGCGAACTACCAAAGGTGCGCAGTGCTTCAGATTGACAGTATTTTTGTTTATTTTGTTAGCAACATTTTCTATTCTTTTATTTTGTTAGCAAAATTTTTGTATTTTTTTAACAGCGTTAGTCATGCTAATGTGCTGAACGTTCATTTTATTTCGTTACGATATGTATTTTCAATTATAAAATTGATAATAAATTTGAGTTGTGTAGTAGGTAATCTTTTTAAGGCCATAATGCCATAATGACCAAAGTTTAATAAAAATAAAAAGAACAAAGTAAAATGTTAATTTATTAAATAAATATTTAAACAAGTGCTCTTTACTGTCTTTAACCTATTGGTATTGGTTAAGGGCTCTGTTTCCGCATTTATACTCTAAAACGGTCCATTATGCATTCAGATATGGCTGGATAGTTGAGCCAGTCCAGCCCCTTCCAGAAGCACGGAAGCGACCTCGCATCCCCGAGGATATTTGCCCGTTGTGTGGTCACTCCCTCGCACTCCAGTATAACGTGGGTGACCGTTTCCTCTGCGTTGAAGCTGTCTGTCGCATTAATAGTGTATAGATGCCAATTCAGGGCCAAAGTCCCGTAATGATTTCCTGTTTTTGTATACACAAGTCTAGCGGCGCTAAATCAAGAGTCACCTCAATGGCAGCTGTGGGAGTTGTGCGCATGCAACCAGTGATGGTAGTACAAGCTAGTCTCTAGAATTGCTGCAGTTTGTTTCTGACAGTGCTTAGCTCCGTTATTTGCCACCAGGCAATAGCGCCGTACGTGATAATTGGCCGTATAACCCATTTGTACAGCCATAGTGTGATTTTCGGTGATAGCCCCCAGCCTCTGCCAAAAAGTCGCTTGCATTGGCAGAAAATAATGCAGGCCTTGTTCAGTTTTGTGTCCAGTTCCTATTCCATAGGAGGTTACTGTCCAGTATGACTCCTAGATACTTGACTTCCTTGGTAAGGGCTAGACGCGTGTCAAATAGTTTAGGTAGTCTCAGTTCTCCTAAACTTTATTTATTTGTGAAAATATCCGTGTTTGTCGAGTACACTGTTAAGTTGTGTTTTTCACACCACTGTTCTACGACCTTCAATGTAGACCTCATTTGGTCACCTACATCACTCTCAAAGCGGCCACTGATGAGGATGGTCAGATCGTCCATAGCCCGCTGTGAGGAACTGAGCCATTGAGCTGGGTGATGAACTCATCGACCACAATGTTCCATAAGTGAGGTGAGAGGACTCCGCCTTGCGGACACCTTCTTGCCACCACCCCTCTCGTTGTGTTATTCACAGTAAATTTTATATCTCTGTATCCGAGCATGCTGTCGATCCATCCAGCACTTGTGGAGTCGACCCCATGTCTTGATAGAGCCTGGCTTATACTGGTAAAGCTAGTTTTGTCAAAGGCACCTTCGATGTCGATAAAGGTTCCAAGGGTTGATATTTTGCATTTTAGATTGCCCTCTACGTATGAAACGACTCGATGTAGGGCAGATTCGGCTGTCTTTACCCTATTAAATAGGCGTTTAAATACAACTTCCCAATATCAAACGCCGCTGTCCGCCAGGCATGACAACCTCGCTTGGTCTGAAGATCCTCCCTTTGTGTTAGTGGGACTTACACAACAACCGCTCCCAAACATTGACATTAAAATAGAGAAACGAAATATTTTGTGACAACCCTAAATCTTTAATTATTTGTTAACAAGTTTTTAATTATTTCAGAGGAGAGATGTCTGTCTGATATCTGCCAGTTCACAGTACTATTATTTATTTTGCTTTTACGGTTATTTTACATAAATTTATAACACGTAATTTTTCTTGTTATCTTCTTCTGCTGTGACATCTTTTGGCTTTTTGTTATATTTTTCTGTAACAATAAAACAATCACTTTTCATTTCAAATATAAGCTTATCTATATTAAAGATAAGTTCATTCAATAATACAAAGACTATTTTGCAGTGTATCTTTCGACTAAGCTCATAAAGTTTTTAATGTCTTACCGTTGAAATCAGGGTAATTCCAAGGCTGAATATCAGTTGATACCATAAAAATAAATATGGCGTTAGAGAGAACACAAAATCCAACTATTATAAAGAACATGATTCTCCACTGTGCAACATTCGCCTGCGAACATAATAAATAGAACATCACTTTTAGTTTAAAAAAAAAACCATGCTTAAATGGTGAATCGAACTAAAGGTAGAAAACAGTACCACTATCCATCCCGGTTCTATTATCAGACCTTCGTTACCAAACCAATATTAGGCTCTTCGAATCAAACTAAACCCTAACTAAATCGAGTTTGATTCGTAGAGCCTGTACCGTCTAGTAAACTAGTGGCCAATGAAGAGTTTCACTATCCACCTTATGGCTCCATCGTCGGATCAGCTTCAAAATACCAAGTTATAGTATTGCCATTCGAACAAAGCAATGCATTCATTATTAACGAGAAAAGCACGAATTTATCAAAATTTCAAGTGTTGGCTAATATGAAATGGACTTTACTATCCGAAAGTCAATTTCTGGTTTTAGATCAATAAATTTAACATATTATATATTACGATTTCACCTGAACACATGAAGTGAAATCGTATTATTTATCTAGAATTGAATATATATTTATGCCTTCCTTGGGTAATGGTAGTTTTAAAAGCAGTTGAGTTTCCCATACCAAAATAAGAGGGAAGTGTGTCGATATTTTCATATTTCATGCAAACACCCAAAGTTTGTGTGAAGAATCAGACAGACTCAGGTAGTCTAAAGTCACTAACCCGAGTTCATACTAACGGCAGTAGAATGGAATAAGCACTAGAACTATAATATTTAACAGAAAGAAATAAATTGTTTTCAGAAGCTGCTTCCATAACTTTGTAGTAACGATTAATTTAAGGTAAAAATAATTCTTTCAAAAAAAAACCGACTTCAACAAAAAAAACTATTCCATAAAACACTTATATGTGGTTTTCTCACGGATGCCATTGTCAGAACTGGACCAAATTGAAATGGGACCACACGGGAAACACCAGCTTTCAAATAAAAAAAGAATCATCAAAATCGGTTCACCCAGTCGAAAGTTCTGAGGTAACAAACATAAAAAAAAAACAAACAGTCGAATTGAGAACCTCCTCCTTTTTTGAAGTCGGTTAATGAACCTGATCGTCAGGTCTCTGTTAATGAGTAAACTACATTTTATTTTCATTACTTTTAGTTATAAAATGTATTTTGCGGTTATGGTTCGTTAGCAAATTTAATCAATACTGACAATGATTTCTCTCTTAACTACTCGTAACTGTGACGTAAATATTTACTTATAATATTATCCCAGTGCTAGGACAGGCTCTTTTTATCATCTGTCGTAATACTTTAGTCACCAAATTCCGATCATAATCGTAACTTTATATCACAATATCGAAAAATAAATATTGTGAACTCGTTGCGCTGATCTTAATGTTATTAGGGAGAAGTTAAAAGCAAAAGTGAGTAGTCAAAATAACCCTCCCTTAAAGAAGCCCATTGCAGACAATTTTTTTAATTTCACGAAGTTATAGTATCAACATGTCATGTTAGACATCTAATTTAATTCTACTTGGAAAGCTACCCGTCAACCCTGCTTGTGCTTCTCTTTACCACGTGAACGCTTGCCGTTGGTCGGGGTTGGTCATCTCCGAACTGTTATTACTTAAATATAGTCGCAATTTGCGCGTCTGTTTATATTTTAGAACAACACATTTCATTAACGCTTATAAGCAATGTAAACCAGAAAATTGTATTTTTTTTTAAAACAATGATCTTGTAGTTTCTTACCTATTCTTCTCAACAGGATCTACGTATTGGAACAGGCAACTAGCTTCACGACTGACCTTAGTCTGACTAACTCCTACTTCTGACAAAAATACCTATAAATGGTTTAATGGAAATAAACGGTTTTGATTTGATTTGATACCACCTATTAAATACATATGTACGTACTTTGGCTATTAGGCTACATACACGACTGGTGAGTGACGTGAGACCCTGAAAGACGTATAGATAAGAGTAAAATGGGCCAAGTAAAAAGCTATCATTACCGACGAGAGTGTATGATAGGTCTGATGAATGTGGAAGAGACGCAAGCTGTATGTCAGGATAGTGGTAAAAGACGCTCTATCGTCTCCCACCACCAGTGTATGTATGTAGAAATGTATACGTGCACACCCATTTTCAAAACTATTAACTTCGTTAATCTTAAAATTCTCTCAAACTTAAACGTACCGTATCAGTGACTACGTATGATATGACGATAGGTGACAAGATTATAAAGATACTCGAAATTGTGCTGTTGGTCGCCATCATAGTGCCAGTAAAATTTGGTGCCAAGTCTATGTGATTTACCTGCAAATTAATAATAACCATGTTGAATTGCGCATAATGTCTATATGTGACAATAGGGGAATATCTCTTAGAGATATTTCAGTAGTATCTCTGATATACGATACACCTCGGAATAGTGAACTGTTCTACTATTGTATAATGATCACAGATGCAACAGGTTGTAAAGGGTCCAAATGTGACTTTACCTGTAGGTATGTATTCGACTGACACGTGGTTAAAAGTCTTAAAAGTAATATTAGAATGGATAAACCGAAGAAGATGACAATGAGCAAGACAAATGCAATAGAAATATTTTTGTTATTTTTTATTTGGTACATATCTACCTATGTACCGTAGGCTTGACTGATGTACAGGCTTTAAAATTTTTTTAAAAAGAAAGTATATATACCGTAGATATTATAATTTTGACGAAACAGTCACGTGTCTACAAGTTTACAATTGAGTTTACACTTAACAAGCTCAAACTAAATCGAAGCTTACTATGGGTTTACTATCTAACTAATATCAAATCAATTTGCATTAGTCTGGGTGTTTCTGTATAATATGTTACCCGTGTTCTAGAATTCATAGTACAAGCTATACTTAGGTGTAGTAAAATGACCTAGAATAGAACATAATGTTTAAAATAGCTTCCTTTATTTCGAACACTAAAACATGCTCTCAATCAATCAAATCAAAACGAAGACTGGGGCATTCTAATGGCTCTAGTACAACCCCAAGAATACAAAAAATTTAAATGACAGGAGCCGAAAGCCAAATGAAAACTCCTGGTCACATTTGTAAATAGCTTCATTTGCATATTTAATTTTTTTATGTGTTGGATTCTTTAATTATTCGAAACCAGTAAATGTTAGAGCAGGTTAGTGTGTGGACAAAAGCAATGAACATAGCTTATGATTAAATACAGACATGGGCGTACCGAGAGAAGGGCAGGGAACGATAACTAAATGGCCTATAAAAATAAATTTACCCTCCCCTGGGCGAAAAGCTGGGTACGCCCATGAATACAAACTTGAAGGTAAGAGAGAAATACCATCCATCCAGTGTATACTCCTACGTGAGTAGCCATAGCGAAGACTAGACATGTCACAGCCACGGTGGTGTTATTCGCATACGACGCACATAAAAGGCATACTGCCAAACCACACAGAGCTGCAATAAAATTCAAATTAAAAAAACCGGACAAGTATGAGTCTGACTCGCGCACCGAGGGTTCCGTAAGCAAACAAGCTTGTATCTAGATAGTACGCCCGTCTTTTCCGAAAGACAAACTTAACTTTGTAAGGGTCTTGACAGACAGAGATAGACGGACAACAAATCTTATAAGGATTCATTTTTTGGTTTTGAGGAACGAAACCCTAAAAAACTAAAATAATTAAATATAAAATCTCGCCGACGTTTAAATTTACCTATTATTGAAATGAAATGTAGAATAAAGCAGAACACTTGAGACGCTTGAGTTGCAGGTGTCCATGGGCGACGGTAGTAACTTACCACCAGGTAACCCGTCTGCTCGTTTGTTACAATATAAAAACAAAAAACAATTTCCCTATGCCGTTTTGGCATCATTAGTTTTTTTAAGTACCACCACCATATTACACCTGCTGTGTATAGATAAACACAGATGGTTTGCCGATAGCTACTAAACAAAGGAAAAAAAAGAAAATCGCTTTACAAGCGGAGGAGAACTTTTTCGACTTTGCCTATTGTTGTGTAATTCCATTGGGGATTGATAAACAAACAGTGTAGTTGTCACTTGTTTGGACAACCGTGTTAACCTGTGAGCTATCGTGTTCGCTCTCACCGCCAGCGCCCTCCGTTACTGTCGATAACCTTGGTGAGTATCGCACACCCCGATAAAGTGATCTTAATAAAAGGATTGTTCTTGGTACAATTACCAATTGTATTAGAGATCCTTCTAGCATTTTTCAAGCTTATCATGTTATTATTTATACAATAGTCCGACAACCAGCCAAAACCTATGGATGTGAAGAAACTGGCAATATACGGCAATGAAGAAAGCAGACCACTCTGAAACAATTTTTTTTGGTTAGAAGAGAGTTATTTGAAGGGACCGTAAAAAAACATAATTAATATAATTTTAATATATTGATAGCAACACACATACTCGTAGTATAAATAAAGTAGATGATTTGAAAGAATTTTAATTGATTAGTAAAAAAACGTCATCTTCGTTGCAAATGAAGTTAATTTTGCAATTTTTCTATATCTGCATCCATCCATCAGGGTTTGTAGCAAATGTTTGTTTATTTGAGATTTGCTTACAATTTAAACATTTGTATTTAATGTAACAAATTGCATTTTGGAGAATTTAAGTTATTGTACGGTTGTACAATAACTTAAATTCTCCAAAATGCAATTTGGAGGATATGTGGTTACTTTCAAGCAAACACACACACAAAACTGATTAATTTTTAAATACTTACGTTTTTGACATTAATGCCAAGAATATTATGTATGTAAGAAGGTACTTGATTGAAAAAGAATACGAAGCTAGTATTACTACCAAATTGTGCTATCAACACACCCCACCATGGCCTCGATGTCAGCATCGCCCGCCAAGGCGTTCTCAGTTTCGTTTGAGCAACCTATTAAATGATAAATCAGCATTAAGAAGAAAGTGAAGTTAACATTTACCTAAGACAGTGCTTAATAGAACAACTTCTTACTTTGGGGAGCACAAACACTTTTTGTACCAATTAGTTACTTATTTTAAAATTGCTTGAATACATTGTATTAATGCCAGTTTTCTTCATAGTTTAGGTTATTTAAATAACGTGGGCGCTACATAAATCTTAACGTATGCAAACTAGAAATCATAATACTAGCAGCGCCCTGCGGTTTCTCCGGTGTAAGTCCTGATCCCGTCTGAATATCGGAATAAAAAGTAGCCTATGCGTTAATCCAGGTCTCCAGCTATTTACATACCAAGTTTCATCGCAATCGGTTTAGTGGTTTTTGCGTGAAAGAGTAACAAACATCTATCCATCCATACAAACTTTCACATTTATAATATTAGTGGGATTGTGATTTGAAGTCATATCCATTTACTAAGTAATATTTAGAAAAAAAACATTTTTGGATGCAAAGAATCGTTTGCTCGATTTATAAATCAATTAAATTAAAATGATAGGCTTCTCTCATTATGACATTCGTGTAATTATTTTGTATAACTTTAAACGTAGCTTGACTAATATTTTTGAGGAAATGAAAAATGCAATGAGGGAAACTTGTCCATCTCTACGGACCATAGGTTGTATATTCACTTAAAGCGCGGCACCGTCCTTCAAGTTAAAATTGGCAGGCCGATTAAAGTTACTATCGATAAAAACATTGAGACTGTACTAAAATATTAGAGGAAGGATGGACGAAACTCAAGACTTGATACTTGACTTTTCCATCAAGATTACGATGCTGCACATCGAGCCGGCAAAACTACGGACCATTTGCACTAAGCTGGAATCAAATTGCTGGCACAATTCACAAATTCCGTATGTTAAAAGACAACTGAAGGGACGCAAGTCTTGAGCGATGAGAAGCTTATAGGAGCTTTTGAAAAGATATGCAGCTGTGTTAAAGAGAGATACTAGAGCAATGTGTTCAGCACCTGGGTTACACGTATGAAGACCTGTATTACTGACACTGGAGACTACTTCTTTAATAATATTTCACAAGGTACGACAAAACTTAAGTAGCACCCTAGTACCAGTATATATGTACTTACATGTAAATTCAAATATACTTCAGAAAGTACTTAAACATGTTACATTTTAGTAATTACCCTAGCACGTCCATCCTTAGTTGATCCCAATATATATTTTCTCTCCTCGTTACTGATAGACATATGTTCCGCGGGGGATGGAGATCCGTATAGTGTGAGCAGCATGAAGCAAAGGAAAGATAGTACTCCAAAAGTGTAGAAAGTCGACGGCCAACCCCAACTACTTTCTCCGAGAAAACCTGCCAGCTGGTAGGCTACCACGGTACCTACTAAACTTCCTGTGAAACAATAAAAAATATATTTAGAATTCAGTACATCAGTCTGATAAACTAATGGGATTATTATAGAATTATTGGCACACTCTTTTCTGTTTTTCGGTCAAAGAAAAATGTTAAAATGCAATGCAGATGATCGAGTCACAAAATTACAATTATTTTAGTCACGAATAATAAATATGTATTTTGTCTGGCGCGATGCCGCGGGTTTACTTGTGTTTATGGCCATTGCTTCGCTAAAAAACGCCATAGCATGATGTTAAATCTATACCAATAAAATAAAGCTGGAGAGGTATTTGTTTGATCGTTTGTTTGTTTAAACACGCTAATCTCGGAAACTATCAGCCAGATTTGAATAATTATTATTGTATTGATAGAGTATTTATTGCGGAAGGTAACTTCAGCTGCGACCCTTGAGCGGAGCAGTGTCCATAAACGCAGTTGAAACTGGAGGAGACAACTGGTAGTTTATAACCATCCTCATGAATTAGGCTATTAAACGTAAAAAAGATTTTTGCAGAGCCACCTGGTTGTTCCAGAGATTAGCGCGTTTAACCAAAAAAAAACAACGTCAGTAGGTTTATTACGTAGGACGCTACATAAGTTTTGTTGTATGCAAACAACAATATCATGTAGATTTCATAATATTGGGATTTGAAGTCATATTCATAATCTTTAAAAAAAACAATTTTGGTGGCAAGGAATCGTTTGTTTGATTTTCAAATTAAATTATTCATAAAGACCTGCATTACTGCCGTTAGAGACTACTTCAAAAACCATTTTTTTTAACAAATTGCGACAAAACTTATGTAGCGCCCTTGTATTATGTTCTGTATTAATTGTTACCGCATTTGTAAATAGAGCGTTTGTTATTTCTCAATGTACACACGCACTATCTTATCTGACTCATAAGATGCCATCTTTTGACACAGAGTAAATAATAGAATAACCGATTAAGGAAATTATATTTTGAACATATTTTGTATTTGAACAAACATTAGGAATATGTTGGCGCCTCGTGATGTTTAGTCAAACAAAACACGTTTTTATTAACCAAAAGAAAACACGTTGAATAAAGTATAAGTATGAATTACACTAGAAAAGAGACTAATAGTGATTTAGTAGAAATAAGGGATACCTATGTATATAAATATATAATCGAAGATTATTATAGACTATCAGCGCCCCGCGGTTTCACCCGCGTAAGTCTCGATCCCGTGGGAATAACGGGATAAAAAGTAGCCTATGCGTTAATTCAAGTCTCCAGCTATCTACATACCAAGTTTCATTGCAATCAGTTCAGTGGGTTTTGCGTGATAGAGTAACAAACATCCATCCATCCATCCATCCAAACTTTTACATTTATAATATTAGTGGGATACTTGCAAAAAGACGTAGTGTACCTGTATGAACATAGCTGCTAAGAGTGGCAAGCTCGTTAACAGACGCCCATTTTGCGAGTTGAGCTTGCACACTGGGGTACGTTCCGGCTTGGGAGAAACCTTGCAGAATTCGACAGGCACACATGGCTTTCCAGCCTCCCTGTGGAACATTAAGAAATCATACTCATTAATAGTAAATATATTCTAACATACCTCTACCAAGACAAACAAAAACATTCTCAAGACGAGAAGATTTCAAGGACATTATTACTAATTTTAATATTAAAATTATAAAATATCGATACTTTTACGAAATTTTTAGAGAACATTGAATATTAATAATTAAAAAAAAAGTTTTAAAGACGCTATATAACTCAAATAATTTATCAAAAGACTGTACATTCCTTTTTCTTTGTTGGGGTTGCTGCTGGTTACAAATCGAAGCCAGCAACAACTCTAATGTCTACCGAAGTGGTAGAACATAAATTATAGTCATATTTTTGGACCCATCATAATAACTAACTGAATTGTTGTGAATCTGGAATTCTTGAACAAGGCATTGAGAATGTTAATTATTATAAAAAATAATGCCACTCACAAATGAGCCTAATTTTGGAACACAACGGAGAAGTTCACATTAAAGTACAAGAAAAAACGCTGGAAGGTTTGAGAGAAAATTTACAATATTCTTATAATATTCACTTTTTCCGCGAAATTCCAAACTCTTTGAATAAGCTCAAATAATAATAAAAATATTAAACTAACCCATAAAGTTAACCAAGGCGTAATGATCGATACGATACTGTTGACGAAGAGAGCAATTTGTAGTGGTAGTTTCCCTCCGTAGCGTTGACACACCATACCCATGGGGAACATCATGATAGAATATCCCAAAAAAAATGAGTTTAAGACCATCTCTTGGGTTGATTTTGGCCACATAAAAGTCTAAAAATTTTAAATTTCCTTTAAATTTTAAAGTTACACATTCTAGAACTAAAGAATTTTTTCTTTCCTTTAAAATGAGTTTACCACTCACAGGTGATCAGATTAAGCTTACGTATTAAAGTGAATTTTCTATAGTCTGTACCTATATAAATAATTAAACATCGATCAGCAATTAATGGTTTTTTTTTTCTTATCGCACTATTTCACTTACGCTTTTTGTGGTGATATTCTCCAATTGAGTCTTCTCAATACTTTGGTTTCTTGATATTATATGATCTTTCAACTCGTGTTTTACTAAAGTATTCACGATTCTAGTGTCATTTGTTTCTGTTACATTTAGTTTTATTTGAGACACTATTGAATTGTTTTTAGGAATATCGGTCATAGCTACAATACTAACACCCATGTGCCCTCTACCGATGATATTAACAGTAAGACACAAGAGAATTATGGCTAGCTGGACGTGTCGAACGCCAAAGCCATATTTACGTTGTATACCTGCTATGTCTGAAATGAAATGTCTTATTAAAATATTAACAATGAGTTTTAATAGCGTGTAATTTATTTAGTGAAGCCAGACGACCGTTTAACATTACTTTTCTGATCCTTGAGAGCAGTACTTTTTTTTCTGGATAAAATTTAATACCTTTTATCCAGAAAACAAAGTACTGCTCAAAAAGGTCATAGGGTACCACCTATGTCCTTTTCTGTACCTCTGACAACCTGTAATCAAAATTTCATAATGATTGGTTGAATGGTTAAGGCGTCAAACTAAAGCAAACCATCAAACTAACTCACAATTAGGGTAACATGTGTGTCCTTAGTCCATAAGTGATGCAAACGTATTAGATACAGAAATCTAATATAAAATTTACAAATTAAGTTTTAGATCATATAATGATTTAAAACTATTTGATTTGTTACATACAATGGTATAAAGGTATGCCGAAGTACATCGTCGTACCGAAAAGACTGGAAATACACATGTTTTATTTTCGTTAATACAGCTAAACAGTAATCTTTTTTGCCACAATTAAAGTTAGAAAACCGTTGTTGAACATCTGAACTAAATCGATCTAAAACTGATCTTAAACTTTATTGAAATAACAGTTTCTAAAGCAGTTACTGTGTAAACCATGAAAGGTTAGAGTAATCGGACACTACTAGATTAAATACATACGACGCTACTAAAATAATTAAAATTGTAGAAAGTAAACCTCAGTTAAAGTTGTTACATACTGACGTTCTTAACAAATGAACATAATATGTGTGATACTTACCAGGTACAGTTTCTTGAATTGGAACTTTATCATATTCATATTCTAGTGACTTTTCGCTACAACTCATTTTCAATTAAATATAATTATATAGCGTTATAAATTATTTAATATTTTATTATAAGGCTATTGCAGTAAACGATAGTAGAACAATACTGACTGTGTATTACACTCTTGTATTGTTGACTTATTGTAGAGCATAATTATAACGCAGATAGTTCAATTCATTCGCCTTGATGTATAAGGTTCTTCTTTATGACAACTTTGCTATGCTTTCGTATACAGTTTTTATATTAAAGTATAGCTGTTTGTTTTTCAAACCATTTGTCATGGGGATTCGTTTTATTTGAAAGGAACTGTATTTATATAAAATAAAAATACATGCTTTCAGAACAATCACAAATAGGGATGAAAAAAAAATGTTATTATTTATTGTGTATAATATAGTTTGTAAGTGTGCACAGGCGGCTGCGCTACCGATTCAGCATCATCATCTCCATCATTTTCTTGCACTTTTCCCAAATTTATTTAGGGTCAGCGCAATGTGCAATGTGCATTCTTCTTCCATTCCCCTCTATCAATCGTCAGTTCATAGTTTACTTCCTTTCTGGCCATATCCTCCTTCATTCAGTCGCTCTAGTCCATAACCATCAATATCCATACATAAAACTATCTTCACCACACTTTGCTCATCTCTCCGTATCACATGTCTATACCACGATAATCTGTTGCTTCTCAACTTTCATCCACTGTCGCTAGTTTTTGGCTTCCTCTAATGTATTTATTTCTCACCTTGTCCACCTTAACCACACCACACATCCATTTTAACATTCGAATTTCAGCTACATGCAGGCGTCTCTCATCCGTTCTCTTTGTTGGACAACATGCAGATCCATGCAGGATGGCAGATTTGATGATCGTCTTATAAATTTGTCCTTTCAGTTTGATAAGGAACCTGGGATCACATATTGTTCCTGTTACCTGCCGCCACTTCATCAATCCTGTATTGATTCGATGCTGTACATATTTCGCCATCGCTTTGTAGGAGCGAGCCGAGATACTCGAACTTTTTTTTCTATTGCATACTTATAATTAATTAATTAGGTAAACTTGACCAGTCGATGACCTAAATTTATATTTTTCGGAAGTCAATTTGATCTTTTTATTCTTGTGTTTTTATTTCTGAAGGTAATATCCTTGAAAGTGATTTGTGGTTTTGTCAGTTATTTACTTCCATCTTCTTCTGTTCTCGGCTTCTCTCAGGGCATTTGTTACCGAGAGAAACAAAAACAATTTCTTAAACCCGATATTAATTTTATGAGTAGCATCTGCTCTATATAACTTCATTGCCCTAGCCGAAGAGCTTCTTATCATCATTAAATACTATGACCATGTAGTCGGTTGGCGACGGTTTCAATAAAGATAATTATCTCATATGATATAATTAGTTTTTAATTTTTTCTTATGTAATTTATGGTCTAACATGTCTTACATAGGCAAGTAGGCCATGCTTATATATTAAGCTCGTCATGCCAGTATGTAATTCAAAATCTGTACTAATAAATAAAACTAAAGTTTGGTTGGATACTGTGTAATTTGTGTAAAATATAACGATAAGTGTCAAGCAAGTCTGAAAAAATCCTACCATTTGAGAGCTAACTTGTCGTGCACTGCATCTGCCGTTAGTTACAAGAAGATAATGTAGTGTGGAATTATTTCATGTTCGCCTTTGTGTCGGTAACATGCGAGCGGCAGCTAATATAGAAATTACAGGAATAGAAAAAATACCTCAGTATTGTACTACGTAAGAAGTAGCGCTAACACCTAAATCGGAGCTATAGCACGCATTCTTGTACTTTAAAATGAACCACCATCATTTAAAATGTCAATTTACAATATAAATGCTAAAGGAATCTTCTTTTTATATCTCAGTACCTAAGTGGATCCTCGCAGCTATGAGCGCGAAGCGAAGAGTGCAACTCACTTACGTCAACATCGTGACGTCACTGCACTTAGTCTAAAAGTTTTTTTATGTGTATGTTTTATCCTACTATTACAACACTGACATAAAAATACGTAGGTACTGGTATTATCATGAATCAGTGAGAATATATAGGCAATTATATTAAAACTGACATCCTTCCTCCATCACGTCCACTTGTAGACTTCTTCTCAACTGTACATGGTTAAAGAAAACTATCAGCGTCCACATTAACATTAAAGAAAACTAATTGTGGGGTACGCAAACATCGGCTAATCCGAAAATTAATATTTCTCCATCGTTCCCGTATTGTATATTATATTAGCAATTTCAATGACTAAGCCCCTAAAACAGCAAATGAGCTTCTAAATCAGAAAATACTATCTATCAATATTTACGAGCATACAACATCAGCTATTCGATACAGCGGCCGCTATTTCGAGAGTAATAATATTGTGCCATATTCGCATTAATCTAAGCACGGCTAATTGCCAATTGAACGGGCCCTTTGACATCTTATGGCTACAGATAACATGAGGTAGGTAATTATGTGCATATGTTGCTGACTTAGGACAACATATAACTTCCTCAGAAATGTCAAGAAGATTAAAGTTAATCAAAGATAGGATATATTCAACAGCAAAGAAGACTCAACTAAGATTACCATGTTCAGATCATTAGTTGAAGTTCTCTTGTTCATCAGCCGTACTGCACGTAAGGATGAGTTACCTCTTTTTACTTTTCACTCTAGCTTTCCATC
Organism: Euplagia quadripunctaria; assembly: GCA_963859945.1. Lineage (NCBI taxonomy): Eukaryota > Metazoa > Arthropoda > Insecta > Lepidoptera > Erebidae > Euplagia > Euplagia quadripunctaria. The sequence goes on along the minus strand of OY982575.1, from coordinate 6,727,603 downwards.
AGGCGGTTTGAGGTCATTCTGACGTGTCATAATAAAAACAAAAGGTTATGTTAATACGTGAAGAGAATTATTTGAACCCCTTTTTAAAAAAAAATCGCAAACGCAGTAACGTGAATACGTGTTATATATAGAAGAAGTGCAGAAAGCTTACCTTTTTGAACAATATTTGCTAGTGCCTAGTCCTATAAGTAAACTAAATCGGGTTATTTATTTTACCTAAAGGACAATGTGGCATTTGAAAAAGTATGGTGGCATGCGACCATGACTTCCCTCTTAACCTATAGGTCCCTACCTATCTATATATTTAATTGAAATACATAAGTTATCTACTTATTGCATGATACATAAGGTAATTGAATAAGGAATTGGTAGATAAGAATTTCAGTCAAGAATTATTCGCATATTTCGTACTTTTTAGGGTGCATTTTTACCCGTATCTAGTCGGATTTTAGTTTTAAAACTTCTTTTTCATTTAATTTATTTTGGGCTTGCATTTTTGTGGCATCTATCATTCATATAAATAAGCCTTTTTTTTCTTCTTTTTTAACGTGTGGAAACCCCCACGGGTCGTCACCCCACCTGGGCTAAGCGGTAGGGTGGTATGTCGGACTCGAACCGACTAAAACCACACGGTGTTCCATCACAGTCCATATTACCAGGGCCTCAGGTGTACCCTTAGAAGGAAATCCCTGTGAACCCTGGCAGACTTGGCCAACAACACAGCTTGCAAATTGCAAAAACGGGTACATAATTAGTAATAGTAATAGTATTCTTTATTGTGGATCATAGGTAGGTACATAATACAGATCTTATAGTTTATATTGTCTAGAACAGCTATGTCCCGCCCATTGGACATACAATAGTTACAGTCATTTTAATATGAATTGAATACATTAAAGAACAGTATAAATTATGTCAATATGTCACAGAAATTGTTAACAGGCAATAATAATGCAAAAGTAGAGTATACTGAACACATCATGATTTGGGTTTAGAGTAATGAAGCAGAGATTTATCAGATAAGTAGATAAAGCTTTAAGTATCCAGTATATATTGTGGCCTGTCATCATACAAAACTCTATACAATGACAGGTCAAGTAATATTGGCCAATGAAATAAACCTTGGTCGAAATTCGACCACCACGCGATCCCTAGTTTATATAAATGATTGTCATGTAACATATCCAATATGTATCCTAAACAATACAAATACGGCAAGATGTCCCAATAATTAGAGATTTGGTGTGTGTGACAGTAAAAGCATAGTCACAATGCATATACGTTTGTGATAGCTATAGAGAGCGGTTGTTGTGACCACCCTACAAATGTACATACGCCCATTTTTGTACACTTGGTGGTGAGGAGGTACTAGCTCGTGCTCCTGTCGCAATTCGTTTCGTGACAGTAATGTACTGAGAATTAATTCGTTCCAAGATTTTTCAGTTACTATTAGTGATTTTCATAGTTTAAAGCAGTAGTTGTGAGACAGTTCATAACACCATCCATCTACATACCAAGTTTCATTAAAATCTATACAGTAGTTTTTGCGTGAAAAAATAACAAGCATACAGACATCCTTACAAACTTTCACTTTTATAATATTAGTAGGATTATTTTAGCTTTCTTCGTATAACTACTATTATTACAAATATCTATCATTCTACGGTATTCATGCACATTATTTTAACTACTAATTGATAGTGACTAATTAGCACTTAATTGAAAGTTGTGAAATTTCATATTACATCTTAAAAAAATATGAAAGCTATTTCTAACTGTGGAACTGCCAATAACTTCTCAACTAGTCTGTTCTCCACCGCTTTTTTATAGTTTTGTTTTTCGGGGATACAGGCGTGAGTGTATGTATGTTATTGTATATTTTTTTTTTTTTTATGGTATAGGCCGTATAGGGGGGCAAACGAGCAGACGGGTCACCTGATGGTAAATGACTACCGCCGCCCATGGCCAACTGCAACTCAAGAATCACAAGTGCCTTTCCGGCCTTTAAGGTAGGGGAGGGAGGAGAAGGAAGGAAGGATTAGGGCCTCCGGTAATCTTACTCACTCGGCGAAAAGCAATGCTTCACTGCCGATTTTCAGTGAAGCCGTGGTATCACTCCGGTCGAGCCGGCCCATACGTGCCGAAGCATGGCTCTCCCACGATAAAAAATACCATTTAAATACTTTTTCCGATGTGATACATTATGTGTTTTTTTAATATTGTAGCAAAACTCTTTTATAAGCGCGCTTATCGTCCGTTTTATAATAATATTGTTTAGTTTTGTGTAAAGGAAAGACTTATACTTACATTTGAGATAGTATATCTAATACTGATTCTTAGAGTCTATTATATGAATCGACTTTCCAACTTAAGTTAAAATGTATTTAAAACTAAATATTCAAATTGTGATAAATGCTCTTAATATGTAATAAATTACATACGAGCACATTCTTTCCGTTTATTTTTGCTGAAAATGGACGTTACGTAACCTTTAAAAAGATAATTATGGCGGTGCCTTATCTTGACGGCTCAAATGTGGCGCGAAGCCTAATCGCAACCCTTAATTTATGTCTACCCTCAAATGTAGACGAAGATTCATCTTCTCCTTTGCTCTAACTCCGAGGCGCTTTATCTTTATATACCAGAAATTTATCTTAGTTTCAGAATCAGAATGTTTTTGGTTATATACAATATATATATATATATATATATATATATATATATTGTATATACGGCAATGTCTACGGATTAGCCCAGCAGGTGATCCTGTTAATTGTTTTGTTTTTTGGCAATTTTTGCTAGCCGGGGCGGGTCGCTAGTTGATAATATTTTTGTTTTTCTGTGAGGATTGTTTCTTAAATTTCATTATTAAGTTAAGTGTAGTTAAGTTAATTAATTTAAGATTTTTTTTTTTATATTTTCAACTCTAACTTTTGTACAATTGTAATAACTTATGTACTTTCATATAATTTAAAATCTTTATGGTTTAGTCGCAGGTGTTCTCTGACAACGGTACCGACGTAGAAAATACACACGCCACGTAATTTCTTCGCCATACCTTTCCTAATCAGAAATACACACAGAGCAACAGACCAAAATGTGAAAAACATTTTCCCGAAGTAGCAACACCTCGAGTGAAGGAAAAGGAAATTGCTGCTAGTTGTTTTCCAGCCAAACACCCCTAGGCTAGCGAAACACGAAACTTCTTTACTTGTTTATTAGGGTTATGACGTGAAAATTTTAAGCAGAAGTGTTTCAGTAATCACTGTTTATTTAAAAAAAAAATAATTTGCAGAGATAAAGATGTAACTTTATTAGGTTTAATTTTTTTTACACCACGTAAAATAGTAATGAAATAGTTAGAACGTTAAATCTGTTTTATTCATTCTTCTTATTTTTTTTACAAGAACAACTCCCGCGTGAGGAATATTCCTGTGTCGCGGGGGCTTCACAAACATTCTAACAACGGACACAAAAACACTCAGACTCGGGACAACTATTTGTGGATCACACAAATGTTTGTCCCGTGCGAGATTTGAAGCCACAACACTCAGCGCGGCGTTGTGGCGAGGTGACCACTTAAACCATTGCGCCATCCGTGCATAATAATATCCCACTAATATTATAAATGTGAAAGTTTGGATGGATGGATGGATGTTTGTTACTCTATCACGCAAAAACCACTGAACCGATTCCAATGAAACTTGGTATGTACATAGCTAGAGACTTGGATTAACGCATAGACTACTTTTTATCCCGATATTCGCAGGGGTCAGGACTTAACGTAATAGAATAAAATACATATATTTCGGTTATTTCAAATTAAACAATATATAGTAAACGTAATCCATAATATATAATAATTTTAGCTAAACAAAGAAGGCAATCCCAAGCCGAAAATCTAATGAGTAAACACTAGACAATACACTGCACTAAAATGAGCTGGCTTCATATGAGGTTTGTGTCTACAATGAACGATCTTTAATACAGAGAGCACTCGACGCTCAAGATGAGTTAATTAAGATTACTTGGCTTCGGAGACGACGACATTTCAGTCTGGGAGTGTTGTCTGACTGCAAATGGTATCATAATTGATAAAATAATTGAAACTCAGTCTTATATTGCCACTAAAAATGGTTGTGTTCAGCTTATATGTGAGTAGAGTTATTGGAAAACAAGTCGTAAGACATGTTGATTACAAATAATCTTTGTCAGTTTTAGCGTAATGGATAACTCGTCCGAATTACCGAACGGTTGTAATTCCTACAAAATGCCTTACTGGTGCTATTTCCACGGTTGTACATATGTTATAATCAAAGGAATAAATACCGTATGACTCACACACAGTCTGAATCAATTCACTCAAATGCAATGTCGCCGACAACATGGTCAGACGAAAATGTTAGAGTCATAGGTATAACCTACTGCAGTTCAAAACCGAGATCGAACTAAATAAGATGAGCTTGACAGTAACATTTAAAAGGTCTTATTATTTTACTTAATAAAATGAAATCCTTTCATTAACTTCCTTTTAAAAAGATCTGAAGGGTCAAATAATGCATTTGCCGGCCGGAAGTGCGCTCGCAGGCGCCTGATAGAATAAAGTAGGGCATTATCTGAGCTAAACCTGATTTAGTAAAGTTTCCATTTAGCTAGAAGGTTTCTTTCCTAATAGAAATAATATAAAACGGAACAAAGTTTTATTGCTTTTTTTTATGGTATAGGGGGCAAACGAGCAGACGGGTCACCTGATGGTAAATGACTACCGCCGCCCATGGGCACCTGCAACTCGAGAGTCACAATTGCGTTGCCGCCCTTTAAGGTGGGAGTAGAAGAGGGGAGGGGGGGGGAGAGTGGGAATAGGGGGGAGAGGTGAAGGATGGGAATAGGGGAGAGGGATGGGTTAGAGCCTCCGGTAACCTCACTCACGCGGCGAAATGCAATGCAAGCATTGCTTCACGGCCGGTTTTCTGTGAGGCCGTGGTGTAACGAGCGGAGTCGAGCCGGCCCATACCTGCCGAAGCATGGCTCTCCCACATAAAGAATCTTAATTTTTTTAATACTTTTAACCGTCTACGATAAAAACACAAAAAACCGTTATTATAACTACCTCCACATCAATACGCTATATCAGATTTTATTATTTAGTAATTGTTTTTTTTTGTCGTATGGAAGAAATATGTCGAAAGAGGTGATGACCCGTGGGGGTTTCCGCGGGTCACCACTTCACCGTAGCTAACGGTGAAATCATATGTCGGAATCGAACTGATTAAAACCACACGGTGTTCCGTCACACGTGGGTCTATAGCAAGGGAGGAAGCCTCCGAGAACCCCCGCAGACATAGTCCACCTCTCGATCATCAGGCGGCTACACCGTGGAGTAGGGGGTGCTTGCCTCCCTCCGGTTGCTTTCTGCCTGCTACAACTGCAGCAACTGCAGCATTTAGTGACTGATTGAAGTGAACACCAATAGCAGTAGGAACTTCTTATCTTAATATTGAAGAAGCGGAAGTAAAATATAATTAGGGCTACTTCATTTAATTTAAATCCAATCTAAATCTTGATATTTGCAATAAAAGTTGAGTTTTGAAAATGTTTTAATAAATATTTATTTAGGTAACAAATAACTGAAATACAATTGTTTGTATGTTTGTAAAGTCGTCCGCGACACAGGAGTCATGGAAAGTGAAAAGAAAAATGGACGCTGTAATATAATCTCGCTCTCGGGTCTCGCTTTACCCTCATCAAGACCTAGGGCCGGCGATGGTTGTACATGAAGATCAACGGCTTAATGTTTGATGAAGAAAATGTGTAACTAAGTCTAAATACAATCACGGACATATGCAAATAGCTATACCAATATCGTGGACCTTTGTCCACGATATTGGTATAGCTATTATACCACAAATAATGACCATTTTATATTGCAAGCACGAAAACTTTGATAGACTCCAAAACGACGTTATAAAATATCTCCTTAACGCAGTATAGCAGCGAACAGTCCATTACAAGGCCAATGAGGCATTGGGGTCTAGCTACACAATTTATTGCCTTGTTCATGACCCGAGCATCACGGCCCGCACTAACACAGTACCAATATCATTTATATATGACAGTAGGGGATGTGTAGCAGAGCAAGAGAGTTAGCGGATGACAAATAACCGCTAACGCCTATACGAAGTACATATTTACTATACTTGCATTCTTTTCAAAAACATTACCACCAACTCAATTCAAACTAACATAAAACTAAAGAAAAAAACATTGTCACATAACTTGAGAAATAAGAATAAATTTGAACTTATCAGCTCACGCACGAATTACGGTAAAAAAACCATATTGTTTGAGGGAGCACAGCTTTTCAATAGATTGCCAGACGATGTAAAAGAATGTCATAACATAAACACATTTAAAAATAAAATTAAGAAATATGTATGTACACTGTAACTTCTAATATTCTAGAGGTAATTGTATTGTATAACTACTTTTAACTATGTATCTCATTATAAGTGGACTGTAAAGTTCTTATGAGAAATAAATTTCTTTAAACCGAAGTAAATCCACAGTCAAAGTGAGACCTTTTGTTGTTCACTGTCACACCTTACAATTAACCGTATTTCTTACTAGCGCTTTTTATAGAATAAATCTCTGATATGCAATACGAAATCGTCTTCTATTTATTAATTATAGGGAAAACTAAAGCAGCAAAACTGTATAGTGGGTACTGGGTTTGATTTAAACCCGCATCCACTTGATCTCAAGGCAGTGGCGTAGCTATCGGAGGGCTAGACGGGGCAGTGCCCCGGGGCCCCCAAGCTCAGGGGGCCCCTCGGACTCTGACTTAAAACTATAAATTGAACTAGTGAAAATTTCGCACACATTCGGAATATAAATAAACCAGATTTTTTAGAACTTTCTGGAAGTTATCAGGTTTGTACTAGAGTTGTAACTAAACTACTATTTATATTAAATTGCGTACTTGATAACTTGAATATGGAGTACGACAGGGGCGTAGCTACCGCTGTATCAGCCGTATCAATGATACGTTTAAAGCATTTTTGTTTCTTTTGTGAGAAATCTTTACCCTTCATTTGGGCCCCCCAACAAATTTTGATAAAGGGCTTCAAGGCACGCTACGCCACTGAGTATAACGAATCTAGATTACGACAAATCTGGAGTACGTCGAATTCAGAACACGAATAGGGAACAAAGGATTTTAAATAGTTTATTTGGGGCCCAAGTTTATTTTTTGCCCCAGGGCCTTTGGTTACCTAGCTACGCCACTGTCTCAAGTTCGACTTCCAGCCGTTACGCTCCTCTAGCGACATAATAACGTAAATGTTAGTTACTTGGATTTTTTTTATTAATTAAAATTTCACACATTAATGAAAAAGAGACACTGTTAAGGAAAAACAAACACCAAATTTCGTGACTTATAACAAAACTTTATTAACGTATCTGTCGCCTAAAGCTGATAATATGTGGCGACACTAAAACCAATTACAATCGCACAATAGCTACACAACTCACTCTTGTGCTGTCAGGTTTCACTCATGGAATAGACCACAAACAGCGGCAGCGTCGACAGGCGCCACAAGCATCCACTATCCCACTGTTTGACGCCGCGACAGGGTTGCTACACCCACAAGGCGGTGTAAATTCATTCTACATCGTTCACATTTTTATCGCAATCAAACTTTGGTTCATATTGTATTTACAAACGCGGTCTGAATTATAATTTAATGTATTGGTGTATTTTATGTTTTTGGAGTGAAAACTTTTTTAGGCACGTTTGTGCACTTTTGCTATGGGGAAAAAGTACTGAACTCGTGACTGTCACGCTAATAATACATATATAGATCCACTAGAGGGCGCTAATCTAAAAATTGAGTTCTGTCAGCTTCTTATTAATTAATGTCACCAACCTGCTCATGTGACGTTTTAAGTTCGTCGTTTCGTTTAAGTTTTCACTTCTGTCGGAATTCCCATGACTGCCAATTTTTTTTTATTTATTCGCTCCCTAACAGAAATTGCCAAAAAAAGTTTTCATTACTTGCGAATTATACGTAGGCAGATTCCAGACTTCAGTTAATTGAAACGAGATTGAGTTACTCTTTCAATCTAAGACATAAGCAAATATATGTAGGTAACCGTGGTTAATAAAAGGAGGACGCAAGATACATACTAATGTTTATATTTAGATACCTTATTAGTTGTGATGAATGACGGCATAGGAGAAGGTCCTTTGGCACTTTTTGTCAGCCACTCACACATTTAATTCATCCGAACCCCATATAATATACTAGCCGTCCCCGCAGTTTTACCTGCGTTTATGGTCACTGCTCTGCTCCCATTGGTTGTAGCGTGATGTTATAGATATCCTATAGCCTTCCTCGATAAATGGGCTGTCCAACACTACAAGAATTTTTTGATTCGAACCAGTACTTTCTGAGATTAGCGCATTCAACCAAACAAACAAACTCTTCAGCTTTATAATATTAGTTTTAAACTAAATGGATTTCATTGTCATCATTAATATATTACAAGTAATAAATTATGGTATTTCAAATTTGATTATTCATATTTCTCGGATTGTTAATCTCGAGGTGACTGAGAGACTAATAAAAAATCCTAAAGTTACTCACGTGGATGAGAGACAAATCGGTACTTCTCACCGAGTACCAAAGAAATAGGTTTGAAGAATTTTTACTAAATTATGTGATAATCTTGCCATTGCAAAGCTGTAAGCTAGTAGTAAATAGAAAAACGTCTAACTTCATTACTTAAATTAAAATAAATTTAGGTAAATGATAAAACTGTTTAAAAAAACTATAGATGAATGTTTACAGATTCTCTGGACTTTTAGTTTGACCGTTGACTTTTTTCTACAATTAAGTCCAAATTTTTTAGGTAAAATTTTACAGGTAAGGTTATCTAATGATTGACAACCCTTGTTGCCATTCAGGCCTTTGATGGTGTACTGGTTTTACTTGGTGTACTAGAAATTAATATCCATGTATTATGACTATAGAAAGCAATACCAGGGTCACCACCGCGCTTGGACCAGTCATGAAATGGTACGTCGGAGTAACGAACCAAATAAAGCGACATAATACTCCATGCAGGGGCATACAATATTGTGTCGCTGTATTCGCTTCAGATCACAGTAAAATACGGTGTTCATTCAAAATGTCAACCTACATTAACAGTGTTATTTAACCTTTTTTTGTTTTTAATTGCTTTGATGTTATGGTGGAATTTTATTATTATTTGACTTATTTTCAATTTACTAAATAAAGACATTGGTGCCGATTCTGTAACATCACTCTCTAAACTATAATCTGACTAAATTTTCTTCATATAAGATGTAAACCTTGTACACTTTGCAACAAGGTCTTATTTCACATTTAAAAAGTAGGTAACATATGTTGCTATCGAAATAAGCAATTTATTTGTCGACTATATTCTGACACGCATAAATAAACTTTAATACCACGTAGCGAGAGCCGCTATTCGTTGAATGCCATCTCTTTTGCTCTGTGTTTTTAGTACCCGTCTTCGCAGGTGCCGATTAAAATAACGTCATCTTAGTTCGTTTTGAACAAGTTTTTATACAGTATTTGGATAATTGGGGACTATCGGTGCGTGTAAATTATACGACATTTGAATAAATAGGAACTCGCTGCGTGGAAATAAAGTTGAGTTTACGTTGACAGGTTTTAGTGAAATTTAGTGGCGCTAAGAAATAGATGTCAGTAACAAATAGACCGTGTTACAAAGAAGATAAGGTTGATTTCACATGAAGAAATTAAGTCACATTATAGTTTAGACACTATTATATACCTATATTATAGTTATCACGGCAAACAGATGCCCTAAAGCCGACCTTATTTTCGTCTTTGTGATTAATTTCTAGAATACTTTTCCAAACAAGTGAATAAACATCCGTGAATACGAAAATATAAGCGAAGACTGCCCATAGTTACTATTATTTCGTCTCTTTGAGTAAATATCGTGTATGCGTACAAAGAGAAAGAGAGATAGATTATGCTACGCTTGTGATTGTTCCAAGTACGTAGCATAATATTACCTCCTTACAAACCTACAGCATACTCACTATATTACCCATATCGTGTCATGAAATTAATTGCCCCAAAGTAAACAGTGTTATTTAGTGATAATACTGAAAAAGCTAATCATTAGTTATTATCCTTTCAGTCATAAGTCAAGTAGTCTTGCCCATGGAATATATTTTCCAAACCACTGATATCACACAGAATATGCGACAGAACACGCACAACAAACTATAAGAAAGTAATTTTACTCACTCGATCATTTAGGAACCAATTTAGGTCACACCTACCTAGGGCGGCCATCCGTCCGGGCTTTACCGGATTTCTCCTAGCTTAGAGGACGTTCGGGAGCGTCTGCGTTTTCAAAAAGTGTCTGGGTAAAACCCAGACACTCTGTGCCAGAGGAAACTTAAAATTATTAGATGAATGAACAAGCTGTTTAATTTAATAATAAATAAAAAAAATGGAAACGTCTGGATGAAATGGAACTACATACATATTATTTAAATCTCATGCAACGTAGTAAACCTCGACTAATCTTTGGTTTATTTATCTATATACTAGCGACTCGCCCCGGCTTCGCACGGGTGCAAAGATGATACTAAATATACTACAGAATGTCTTTATATACAACGTTCACAGCTTTTTTGTCATTAGACAATACAAACATGTTTTCTTCAGAGGTTACTCTTGAAAGAGCGACATATAATTGGCCGTGTGAAAAACACTCAACGCTCAAATCTAAGCCTGCAACATTGAAAGTTTAACCCTGCGATTTATTAATGGTCATTGCAAAAGATATCTTTACCGGAAATTGTCCGGCCCTTTGGCCGGTACCGCCGCAACCGCTATGTCCCTGTATTTTAAATCTGTAATATCTTCGAAAATAATTATTGAAATTACATGCTGTAAAGGGCCATTTTGATCTATATTAAATGTACAATGTATTTAAGGTACTTAATTGGATAAGAATTAATGCTGTATTGCTTAAAATCGCTTCGTAAATAAGCCATTATTTCTCATAAAAAGTAAAGGATAAAAAATGTTTTTTGGGGGGTATCCCTACGAGATAGACATATATCATCGCGGACTTTTTTGTAGACCTTTTTAAGGTGTACAACACTGTGGTACATTATTTTAATCTATCTCGTAGGGTTCAGCCAGCGTTTGCAATGTAAACGCAAAAAAAATGTGTTTATTTACGACATCACATTAGAAACCTCAAAAATTATCAGTGTTTTTCTACTATATTATGCATGTATTATACATATAAACCATCCTCTTGAATCACTCTATCTATTAAAAAATAACGCATCAAATTCCTTTGCGTAGTTTTAAAAATCTAAGCATACATAGGGACAGACGGACAGCAGGAAGCGACTTTGTTTTATACTATGTAGTGATGTAGTGATTGAATACTTCCTGCATTTAACATTGCACGGGATGGACTTAATACCAAGTGGCATAGTCTACCAGTCAACCTTTGGGAGATGCAGAGAAGGACGTGACAGGTGCATATGTTAAAAGAAGTGACAAATTGAAACATTCATCATATTTAAGATTTGCTTTCAGTATAATACGCCAATGTTAAGGTTTTGTTTAATAATTTTAATTATTGTCATAATAAATCAGTAAGTAAATAAACCTATGCTTAGAACACACACTTCCCTAAGTACAATATAGTGATCGTAGCTTTTGTTTGTACAAGAAGGCAGTAGATGAATAGGTTGGAGACAGCGAGTGGGTAGAATAGGTTTAAGTACTCTCTCCTATTTTAATTATCCCCAGTTCAAGAAAGAAAGTAAAATATTGAAAATGTAAAATTATTAATCATTGCTGCGATAGTAAATTATTTTTTATCTGAGTCGTGTAGTCATTGAACAACGTCCCATGATCCTATGACCACCTTATTTAACGTATTTTTTTATATGAGGTAGCATATTATATAACAATAATATATCTAAAATATAATCGAAAGGGCTAGGGCTGAATACCTTAGTAGTTCATAGCTAAATCCCTCTAGTCCATTTACACACAGTCAGCAGTTTTGCTCGAGCAAAGTGCGCTTTTGAGTCGCAGCATTAGTTTCTTTCAATCATCCTTCGGGGTTACTTTTAAAACATTATCACTTGTGCCAGTTCCCAAAAGTGTGAAAGCCTGTATCAACGTTAGTTAGTTTAGTTTATTGTACACCAACAACACGTTCAGGAATGTTGGGTGGCTTATACATTTGACGGCCATATCGCACTGTGGCAATCTCTTAAGCGGCCCCTAGACGATCATGCGGAATGACATGCTGAATCACCATGCTACATGAAGGACCTATTGCGAGTCTATCATGCAGCATAATAATTCGCTTGGTATAATCATTTTATTTAGTCGATATAGGTAGTACAGCGAAGAGGTCTTCTGCGCTGGTATGGGAATATCTTTGTCAAAGGCAGATTTATAAATTTATAAATATAAAAATAAAAGGAATTGTCAATCAACTGCCAGCACGTAGTTTGGATGTCGTGCACGTAGTTTGCTTGTCATGCACGTAGTTTGCATGTCATGCACGTAGTTTGCATGTCATTCGCATCAATCAATACAATTAAACGGTCATGCATGCATGACAGCACGTAACGCATGTCATACTGCATGATCATCGAGGCACCTCTTTACAGGTAACCATGGAATGAAAGAGAGCATAGGAAATCGATTTAAGGGCAGTATGGTGTACGCTCAGTACATTATTCAATTATGTAAAATACAACATCTTACATATAGTGTAAGAATATACAAACAAGAGAATAATAAACATTTGAATACATAACTAAATATAGGTATACATATAAATTAAATATAAACATACAAATATATGATACTGTACCATACCTATTGACACAACTAAAATGGCAAATAAGAAATTATCAATATCTCATTGAGATCAATGGAAAATTTTAGAAAAAAAGAGTCACGTATGTAAAGTTGCTGACCGTAGCATTATTATATACGTATATACACACTATCTATATACGTACTATATACGTATCAAACTAGAATGCAAGCAAATATTCCGATAGGTTGTGTTGTAATCGCCTTAGGCATTGTAATTGAGCTGTCTGAGCTCGGTTGGTTTTATAGTTATGCGGTACTAACGATATACATTTTTTATTTAAATGCAGATAGCGAAGGGGGCGTAGCTCAGATGGTAGAGCGCTCGCTTAGCATGCGAGAGGTACCGGGATCGATACCCGGCGCCTCCAACTCTTCATTTTATAAATTTTTTTCAAAATATATATGTTTGGTCACAGTCTCTATTTTTACGGATGTCAGCAAAATATTACTGAGTTTTTGGTCAACTTGTTATAAGATAGACGTTTGGGAAAGTTGGTAAGCGTTTCCTCCTTGCGAACCACACTTTTCTTTATTTATTATCTTTAAAGGCACACTATTTTCCGATTATGTTACATTAATATCAAGACAAGAATTAACTTGTTATTTGTACCTTAAAAAATTTACATTACTAAGATTATTGGATATGATTCTAACCTAGTACTTTGTTGTTTTCTAATAATAGTTATAGGCAATCAACTAGCCTATCTCACCACCAGAAGGAAAGCCTTGAAAGTGTTTACCAATACCCAAAGGATCTGATTTGCTGAGTACCAAAATCCATTGAATTGGGTACTGGGGAAATCTAGTTGATTAATACGAAGACTTACAGTGGGTGGCTTATCGAAATACTCGGGAAAATCAAGAGGTTCTATTGTTAGTTATACTCAACACAATCTGTAGTTACCTACAGATTGTGTTGAGTTGATATTATACGTGTAAAATTGCCGTTTTCGAATAATTGATGACCGATGTTATGAAATAAAGACATTGAATTTGAATTTGACGTAGGCGTGAGATTGGGCGAACAATCTGATACCTAATGTTTACCTTTAAACTTTCGCGTTCCAGGATATAATTATGTATTTAGGGGAATTAACGCGATCACGAAAAGGTATTACATACCTCTGAATTGCCTGACGTTTCGACCAGGTTGCACTAACCGTGGTCGCAGGCTGACGGTATGTAATACCTTTTCGTAGTCGCGTTAATTCCCGTAAATACATAATTATACCTAATGTTTGTTTGTAAGAGTAAGTGAGTATTGTAATTATATCACAAATAATATCAACACTCATAGTACTCTGTACACTGGTTATCTCGGCCATGCTGCAGTTACTTATGCATGTGACCATGGCCACTGTGCAGTTATTGTGATACCTTTAAACATTGTGCATTTATTCACTACATTTTTTTTTTGAGGGTTGTCAATCCAAACAAGTATATAAATCATGTGAAACAAATTGTCGCCTGCAATACGACCGATACGACCTTCAAACCTTCAAAAAAAGAGCGTACTCCCATCTCAAAGGCCGGCAACGCACTTGTGACTCTTACTTACCATCAGGTGACCCGTCTCCTCGTTTGCCCCCTATAATATAAAAAAAAACAAAGCGTAGGTTAGTGGGATGGCCGGTAGAGTTGACCACGCACAACATACCCAGATTAAATTGGTGAAGGTCTGAAGAAATGGCAGGCAGGTTAAAAGTTACCGTAACCAGCGGGTTTTTATGAAGATTTAATGACACTGGAGGTAGCTTGTGAGGTATGTCAGGACAGAAGCAAGTGGCCGGATGTTAACACCTGAACTAAGAAGATTCCTAATTACAAGGTTAAGTCTTAGGATGGGTGACCACTTTTAACACATCGAGACCGTTCCGTGCCTCGGAGAGCACATTAAGCCGTCGGTCCCGGTTGCCAGACAGAATCTATGGCATTCGTTACGAGTAATTGGAGCCCTAAAAAGTCCCGACAACCTGGTCGAACTACAAAACTTTGATATCGCCTAGTACTTGGGTTGCGGAGGTCTGATGGCAGTCGCTTCACGTATAATATCGAAGTTCGGCCGTATCGTAGTTAGACTGAAAGCCGACCCCAAATTAGTTGGGAAAAGACGCTGAGGATGATTTTGTTGAATAGAAGTATGACAACTATTGGTTGTCTAAATCTACACTAATATTATTAATTCAAAAGTTGCACAGTCTGTCTGTTAAGTTTCATGCCTAAACCGCTGAATCAATTTTGGTTATTTTTGGTATATATATAGACGGTACCTTGGAAAACGACATAAGCTATTTTTTATCTTAAAAATAATTGAAGGGGGTATGCTAGGGTGCTTTTTTCCAATACTAAAAATGCCTAACGTGCCTAAAGAAGTTTTCACAAACATCGGTGTACATGTATCTGAGCGTGACGGTCACGCGAGTTCAGTGTTTTTTCCCGATACCGAAAGTACCTAACGTGCCTAAAGAACACACTTCACTTCAAAAATAAATGTCAAGAAAATTGTGGAGCATTCGCAGAACTTAACTAATAAGTTATTAGAACAGTAATGTATTCGATACATGCTCTGCAACTCTAAACTATTATCTCGTCTGAGTTTGGAACTAACACCCTAGATGACCGTACAAGGACAACTTTGTAGCAAACTTCAACCAAGACTTTGTTTTGGTTTAAACAAGATTAGTTGCGGTTTAGAAAGTGTCACTAGATCTATATATTAATACGTGAAGCGAAAACTTTGGATCCCTTTTTACGAAAATTGGGCGGACGGAGGAGTATGAAATTTCGCACACTTATAGTTTATACAGAGAAGAAGTGACGAATGCTAAAATTTTTGAACAATATTTGCTACAAAGTTTAAAAAAATGCAAAAACGGGCACATACAGCTATGAGTGTCCAGTATATATTTTGAGCTGTCATGGTACAAAAGTTCATACAATGACAGGTCAAGTAATATTGGCCAATGAAATAAACCATGGTCGAAATTCGACCACCACGCGATCTCTAGTATTTATTAATACGTGAAGCGAAAACTTTGGATCCCTTTTTACGAAAATTGGGCGGACGGAGGAGTATGAAATTTCGCACACTTATAGCTTATACAGAGAAGAAGTGACGAATGCTAAAATTTTTGAAAAATGTTTACTACAGAGTTTAAAAAAATGCAAAAACGGGCACATACAGCTATGAGTGTCCAGTATATATTTTGAGCTGTCATGGTACAAAAGTCTATACAATGACAGGTCAAGTAATATCGGCCAATGAAATAAACCATGGTAGAAATTCAACCACCACGCGATCTCTAGTATTTATTAATACGTGAAGCGAAAACTTTGGATCCCTTTTTACGAAAATTGGGCGGACGGAGGAGTATGAAATTTCGCACACTTATAGTTTATACAGAGAAGAAGTGACGAATGCTAAAATTTTTGAACAATATTTGCTACAAAGTTTAAAAAAATGCAAAAACGGGCACATACAGCTATGAGTGTCCAGTATATATTTTGAGCTGTCATGGTACAAAAGTCTATACAATGACAGGTCAAGTAATATTGGCCAATGAAATAAACCAGGGTCGAAATTCGACCACCACGCGATCTCTAGTATTTATTAATACGTGAAGCGAAAACTTTGGATCCCTTTTTACGAAAATTGGGCGGACGGAGGAGTATGAAATTTCGCACACTTATAGCTTATACAGAGAAGAAGTGACGAATGCTAAAATTTTTGAAAAATGTTTACTACAGAGTTTAAAAAAATGCAAAAACGGGCACATACAGCTATGAGTGTCCAGTATATATTTTGAGCTGTCATGGTACAAAAGTCTATACAATGACAGGTCAAGTAATATTGGCCAATGAAATAAACCATGGTAGAAATTCAACCACCACGCGATCTCTAGTATTTATTAATACGTGAAACGAAAACTTTGGATCCCTTTTTACGAAAATTGGGCGGACGGAGGAGTATGAAATTTCGCACACTTATAGCTTATACAGAGAAGAAGTGACGAATGCTAAAATTTTTGAAAAATGTTTACTACAGAGTTTAAAAAAATGCAAAAACGGGCACATACAGCTATGAGTGTCCAGTATATATTTTGAGCTGTCATGGTACAAAAGTCTATACAATGACAGGTCAAGTAATATTGGCCAATGAAATAAACCATGGTCGAAATTCGACCACCACGGGATCTCTAGTGTATATTAACACGTGAAGCAAAAACTTTGGATCCCTTTTTACGAAAATTGGGCGGACGGAGGAGTTTGAAATTTCGCACACTTGTAGTTTATACAGAGAAGAAGTGACAAATACTAAAATTTTTGAACAATATTCGCTACAAAGTTTAAAAAAATGCAAAAACGGATACATACAGCTATGAGTGTCCAGTATTTATTTTGTGCTGTCATGGTACAAAAGTTTATGCAATGAGAGGTCAAGTAATATAGGCCAATGAAATAAACCATGGTCGAAATACGACCACCACGGGATCTCTACTATATATTAATACGTGAAACGGAAACTTTGCATCCCTTTTTACGAAAATTGGGCGGACGGAGGAGTATGAAATTTCGCACACTTATAGCTTATACAGAGAAGAAGTGACGAATGCTAAAATTTTTGAAAAATGTTTACTACAGAGTTTAAAAAAATGCAAAAACGGGCACATACAGCTATGAGTGTCCAGTATATATTTTGAGCTGTCATGGTACAAAAGTCTATACAATGACAGGTCAAGTAATATTGGCCAATGAAATAAACCATGGTAGAAATTCAACCACCACGCGATCTCTAGTATTTATTAATACGTGAAGCGAAAACTTTGGATCCCTTTTTACGAAAATTGGGCGGACGGAGGAGTATGAAATTTCGCACACTTATAGCTTATACAGAGAAGAAGTGACGAATGCTAAAATTTTTGAAAAATGTTTACTACAGAGTTTTTAAAAAAATGCAAAAACGGGCACATACAGCTATGAGTGTCCAGTATATATTTTGAGCTGTCATGGTACAAAAGTCTATACAATGACAGGTCAAGTAATATTGGCCAATGAAATAAACCATGGTAGAAATTCAACCACCACGCGATCTCTAGTACATATGAAAGCACTTGCACTTAAAGCTTGTTTTTACACGCTTTATATTAGCTTCACTTGTATGTTTGTTTGTTTGTATGTTTGTTTGTTTGTAGCACAACGGCCAGATTTCATTCAAATTTTGCACACCTGTCAAAGACCGATGACAATGCAATAATTCGAAAAAATTTTTATTTTTTAGTTGAATTTTCTATAAAAGCCTGTATTTCAGTTTTTTAAACTATAATTATTACATCTTACTTTTTAACAGTGATAGACAATAATGGGGTTTTATTACAACTAGACATCGTTGGTGGTCGAATTTTGACCATATTTTTTTTTGGGTATAAGGGGCATCAGATGGTAGAGCGCTCGCTTAGCATGCGAGAGGTACCGGGATCGATACCCGGCGCCTCCAACTCTTCATTTTATAATTTTTTTTCCAAAACAGTCACAGTCTCTATTTTTACGGATATCAGGAAAATATTACTGAGTTTTTGTTTTTTGTTTTTTTTTATGGTATAGGGGGCAAACGAGCAGACGGGTCACCTGATGGTAAATGACTACCGCCGCCCATGGGCACCTGCAACTCAAGAGTCACAAGTGCATTGCCAGCCTTTAAGGTGGGAGTACAGGAAGGTGAGAGGAGGGAGAGGAGTGGGTTAGGGCCTCCGGTAACCTCACTCACTCGGCGAAAAGCAATGCAATCATTGCTTCACTGCCGGTTTTTTGTGAGGCCGTGGTATCACTCCGGTGGAGCCGGCCCATACGTGCCGAAGCATGGCTCTCCCACGGTACAAGAGTAGAATGTTATGTTTTACTTCAAGGACTTGTATAAGTGGAACTGTCAAGGTATAGACTGTCTGTACCAGGACAAGAATGAATGATGAAGTCTAGTCAGACTATAATCTATCTCTGTGCCAAAATTTTCATTCAGATCAGTTCAGCCGTTCTTGCGTGATTGACTAACAAACATTCATCACTCCAATCTTTTGCATTTATAATAGTAGTAAGCGGCGGTAGCGTAATGGCCATGGCGTGGGACTTGCGATCAAGTGGTTATGGGTCCGATCCCCACCCAGTGCACTACCGACGTGATGGGTTCCTAACACCAGCATTTAGCTTAGCTGAAGTGCTTAATAAGAATTGTAGTAATGTGTGATCAACGTTACTAGTATTCTTGAGTAGAGTTCTAGGCGCCTGGAACCCGGCGCTCGTTGTGATAGATAAATCCGTGGCAGCGAAGCCAATCCAGTCTAGCTCCTACAACCGCCAAAATTTCCGAAAATGTCGACATCTCTAGTCATAAGTAAATGTGGTCTTTTTCCTGTATTTATTTATCATCACGCTCGTTTCGCCAAACATACACTCATCAGAATAAAACAACCTCTCTCTTATTTCGTTTTAAGAGTTGCTTTAGCTGTTCATTGTGCGTAATGGACTAGCAAACTTAATTTAGAACGAGCACCGAATAATTTCAATGTTCAAATGATGGTTGCCACAAAACGGGATTTTGTATCTACTGGTTGTTAGCTTATTAACACTAAAAACTCGACTGGGAATGCATTTAAGTGGTAACCTTATCTTATGACACCGTTAATTGCTGTGATTTCAATCTCTAAATGGGAGAGTTATTTGTGTTATCATCATCATCATTCATAGGACGTCCACTGTTGGACATAGGCCTCCCTTAATGACTTCCAAGAAGACCGGTTGGAAGCGGCCTGCATCCACCGACGTCCTGCGATCTTTACCAGGTCGTCTGTCCACCGCGACAATGGACGTCCCACGCTGCGCCTTCCGGTCCGTGGTCTCCATTCCAGAACTTTTCGGGCCCATCGACCATCCGTTCTACGTGCTATGTGCCCCGCCCATTGCCACTTCAATTTGCTGACCCGTTCGGCTATGTCGGTAACCTTCGTTCGTCTGCGTATCTCCTCATTTCTGATTCGATCGCGCAGAGAAACACCAAGCATAGCCCTTTCCATAGCTCGTTGAGCGACTCTGAGCTTGCTCATCAAGCCCATAGTGAGAGACCACGTTTCGGATCCATATGTCATCACTGGCACTGGTTGAAAACCTTTATTTTCAGGCACTGAGGAATTTGGACGAGAAGATGCAGCGAAGTTTCCCAAACGCTGCCCATCCGAGTTGGATTCGACGATTGACCTCTTTCTCGAAGTTTGACTTACCTAGTTGGGCTGTTTGTCCCAGGTATACATACGCGTCAACAACTTCAAGAACTGAGTCTTCAACCATGATAGGGGTAGGCACCACATGGACATTCGACATAACCTTCGTCTTGTCCATGTTCATTTTGAGACCCACCCGCTGGAGAACTCGATTGAGGTCACCGAGCATCGTGCCGAGATCCTCCATCGATTTCGCCATGACCACTATTTTTATTGTCACAGATATTTGTTCTGAATCTTGTTGTATTTTTGTATTGTCCGCTACGATGCAGGATATATTCCGTCAATCCTATAAAAAATAACAAAATAAAAATCATTTAATTCCATCTAACCCACAAATCAAGAAAAAACTTTTTAACGTTTACCAGGGTGGCAGTGGAAGATTTTCCGTCCTTTATCGTTTAGATCGTTTTAAGCAACCACACAAGATATACCTATCTGAATCCTTCTTTTGTTATAAGTTTAACGTTAATAACAAATTATTGGGAATTAAAAAAATAAATAAAAAGAAGCCACCCACCCTACCTAAATGATATTCTCGTTCTTGAATTGTCATACTCAATCGTTTATCTTTGCATAATTACTAAAAAACACCAGGATAAAAAGAGACAACCTCTGAGTTTTTGCTATTTTTTACACACTTCTGAATTCCAATTTTTAGTACTTCTATATTGTATTCATTTCATTGTATCACCAATTTAGTCCGGATTTAATTTTCTAGGTCGACTCAGAATACCTTACCTACTTATTATTTTTGCTTCATATATTTAATTAATCATTCATTCAGTACTCATTCGTTCTGAACCTAGTTGTATTTTTGTATTGCCCGACACGACGCAGGGTATATTCCTTTACGCCAAACCTATAAAAAATAACAAACCAAAAAATTACCTTCACTGCGTCTCTTTCTCCCTCCCTCTTTAAATATACTGTTTTTACGATACTTTATTTTATTACTGCCCAATACTATTTTTAAATGTCGTTACTATATACAGACACAAAAAAGGGGTCAAAGATTTCGTCATCAACACGAGTTACACTAGAAAGTGCTTTGTAGAAACACAATGGACAACTCAAGTGTCCTTTAATCCATCAATATTTCGGGGAACATCCCACAACCCTTTGTCGGAAGATGGATGATTTATGTTGTTTGCCACCAACGACGCTATTGTTATTCCCCTTTTGGCCTTGAAGACACAAAGAAACACTAAAATAAGCCTACAATTTTTAATCACCTAATAGGTAATTTATATAATTATGTATTTACGGGAATTAACGCGATCACGAAAAGGTATTAGATACCTCTGAATTGCCTGATGTTTCGACCAGGTTGCACTGGCCGTGGTCACAGGCTGACTCATGGACTCAGGTGATCGCGTTAATTCCCGTAAATACATAATTATATCATGGAACGCGAAAGTTTAAAAGTTATTTAATTATTTTAGCTTTAAAGTACATAATCTTAAGAACTATAAACTGATTATCTAGCGTTAAATAGCAGCTGGTGTGATTCGAAAAGTATTTACAATTAAGCTTTTGCCCGCGACTTCGTTCGCGTGGAAATTCATATTTATCCCACGGGAAACAGGATAAAAAGTAGCCTATGTCCTTCCCCAAAATATAATCTATCTCCTTCATAAATTGCATTACGATCCGTTCAGCCGTTTAGTCGTGTAAAGATAACAGACAAACAGAGTTACTTTCGCATTTATAATATTCGTATGAATTAGAAGTATAACTTACATTTATTAGGTTTATTTACAGTTTTAATTCCGCCACTGTACAATGCTTGTGCATACAGTGTAAATATATAAATCAATAAAATATTTGACAAACACAAGACGCAATACATACTAAAAGTTAAAATTGCAACCTTTAGATATCTGATTACGTTGTCTGTAAATAGCCAACGATATTCAAATTCAACAATCGCACTCAATATCAAAGAATACTTTCGTTCTGTTTACAACCTCACTGTATCACATGATTTATCTGATGTGATTATTTGATAGCGTACCCCACAGTTCTTTATTTGGGAGATTATCCTTGATCTCGGGTACAAAGGTCAGGTAGGGTACATGTGAAGGAATGACCATAAGAATAGCCTTTTATGAATAAAAAGGTGTTTATTTGGTACCGTTTTTTAGCTTACGTAAAGTTATTTATGGGTACTATACTTCACTAAAATCTCTATAATATTAAATCATGTTATAATATAGGTAATAAACTAATATTATAAATTCGTAAGTAAGTCTGTTTGTTTCTTTGTTTAACTATTGAACGGAGCAACATCAAATTGCATACACTTTATTACAAGTACAAATTTTATATAAACTAATAAGTTTATATAAAATTTGTACTTGTAACAAAATGTATGCAATTTTGGCGCCGACTCAATATTTAGAGTTTGAACAACAAACTGATTAATTATCTAAATTTTATATATGTACCTACGTAGAAATGGACATGGCTATACGTAGATAATTAATCATTTTATTGTTTGGCGCCGACTCAAAATAAGTTTATATAAATTTGATAGTTTATGTAAATAAGCTCAAGACTTAAGAGGTTTATTTATTTTTTGCTTTTTAGTTATTTTCGTCGGTTTAATTTTTTGTTAAAAAGATTTTTATTTGATGATTTTTTTTCATCATCAGCTCAGCTACATGATGTGATCATTTTTGAACGCAAATACCTGATAAAGTAATGAAAAGTAAACAGAAACACTATTCATTCCTACAATTTTCGAGGGTTTCTCTTAATTTTATCAGGATCCCATCATCAGATCCTGACTTCCTTGACATGGGACCACCCTTGAGGTATACCCTATCTAACAAAAAAGAATAATCAAAATCGGTTCATAAATAACGGAGAGAGGGCTGAACAAACCTAAAAAAAAAATATATATATATACGGTCGAATTGAGAACGTCCTTTTTTATTTTTATAAAAAATCTGTTAATTTGTTGTTAGAGCACTTAAAAAAGTTAAGTCTGTCTTTCGGAAAAACGAGCAATAATCTTCGAGAATCGATTCCCGAGATAGACGAACTATCTACATACAAGTATGTACGGAACTCTCAGTCCACGAGTCAGACTTGCAATTGTCCGGATTTTTTTGTAATAGGCCGATCATTCACACATTCATCATGCATTTGATTAACATGTTATGATCAATTCGCATTCAAAAAAATATATTTTGTATCGTGAAAATTACCAAGGAACAATGTGCTACTATTAAGGAACAAATAGATCTAACCTGTCCAGGAAACTATGCTTTTCGAAATACATCTACAAGTATTTATCTTTCCATCGCCTTAAGCTGACTCTAACAGAACGTCTACTTTAGTTAGTCCGCATATGTAGTAGTTATTCAAGAGAAATACGAAATTAAATTGCTGTATGCACTCATATACTTCATACTAAAGAATAAACAAATCTTATAAAGGGAGACAACTTCAAAATGAAAACTAGATTCAATTTGGCGGCAAACATACAAATGCAGCGGAAACTCCGCACGAAAGCAACGCCAGGCATATTTAAAATGATATCAGTGTTTGATATATGCATTTACATTCTGTGACTGACCTAGTTTTGTTCTCATTTTATACGAGGTACACTTACATACAGCGGTTTTTTTTTCGAAACTTTTTTTTTAAACTACTACCGGAATACTGATTATTTTAACCTATAGAGTCAAATAAGTCAACACACGTTAAAAAGTACAGTTCATTGTCAATCGTGTATACTAATAGTGTAGACGAAAATTACGTAAAACAACAACTAAATAACAAAATGCGTAAAAAATGTATTTGATTGCTTACATTTCGCCAAAAAGTTACAGTACAGTAGGTATTATTATAGCAAAAAAAAATGTAATAGTAAAATACGTCGCTTTAGATTTTTATGTTGTATTTTGTATTCAATATTATTAGTCACTTTAAATATGTAATGTATTGTATATTAATTTTCACTGTATTGTATACTAATTTTCACAACAGGAATGAACCAAGAGGACTGTCCCAAAAGTTCACCGCCCGCAGGCGGGTTCCTAATGTGGCCGGAGATCATTAAACGCCCTCCGGCGCCTGGTATGTCTACCGCGGGCAACAGCACCGCCACCTCCTTTGCCACTCAATGTGCTTCCACTCTGGACCACGGCTAAAACCACGGTTAGGAGCGAGAGACCACCCTCAGCACCGACTGCCACGACGAAATCACGGCGCTGGCTAGCCCAGGCTGGGCATTCCACCAGGGTGTTAAGCGCCGCCGTGCCGTATCGTCGGGACAAACATCACAATGATAGTATCATGATTTCGGCTCCCGGGTGATCCGACACAGGAATTTGCCGAAGCAATCTATTATAAATCACGATTTAAAATGGTTATAGAAAAAGGTGCCTTGGTTGTCTTAAACATGTCGTTAAATAAGAAGCGGCTACAAGCATTTTTACTTGGATGTACTCAAATAAAATGATTTGGAAACACTGATTTAATTGCATGAAGACTATCAATCCGTAGATGTACATTAATTACTGCCAGTTTTGTTACAACGTAAAATATGCTTTGGTTGAATTGCATTGGGTACAATTTTGCATTCAGCAAGTATATGTATATATCATTTAAAGAATCGAGAATGTTCTTGAGAATGGTGGACTCGAAGGCAGGATTAGAAAAGAATAAACTAGTGTCACTTAGCTTAGCCAACTAACACTACACACTATTTTAATTGAACTAATCTACCGATAAAACTAATAGCGAGCGAGAGAAAGCGCTGACATCTTTGAAGATTCAGGAAAAATTAAAACATAGGATGTTAATAGAATACTTATATAAATTTTCACGGAAATGTTTGCATGAAAATTTTATATTGGACGTAAAAGATACGTGTACATTGTTTAAAAACTTGCACCTACTCGAGGAAAATACCAACACAAGGAGACAGTTTTCATCTTGCAACATAAATATTTATACCGCCAAAATGTTCCATACGGATAAAGTCATTCTCCTTTAGTACACTAATAAATTGGATTCTAGATTAACTTACAAGCACACGGGAGCCGTGTTTCATACGAGCGAAGCCGCGGCCGAAAGTTAGCACAGAATAAATAAAGCAGATTAAAGTCTAATTGAATTTTATCTTTGAGTTGGCAACTGCCAAGAATTCTCTACCATACAATCTTATTTGTGTTCATTAAAGAGCCGTGTATTGTATCAAAAATACAGTATAGATTAAGTAAGCCGGCGATAAACCCGATGAGGAAAGGACGTGTCAAGAAATTATTAAGACACGTATTGAAACTTGAGTGGTTATGAGTTTTCTTACGAATTGTCTAAACACAGGGTGTACTTGAAAATGAACAATTACTTAAATCACTGAAAGGTCATGACTCTAGCACGCAGTTACAGTAAGAATTAAAAATAAAACTATGCGTTTAAAAATTATTCCTGTTTGAATTTCTAAGTATTTTTACCTCCGTTTCTCGTAAAAGTTAAGAAAATCTATACCAAGGAAGATGACCATGAATATAACCAATATTCAGTATTTAGAATATAACCAGTGGACAGTAAAGTTGAAGATTTGATATCATTGTTAAGTCTTTATTTTACAGTGATGTCTTATTAGATACCAAGGCAACTTTCCAGTCATCAGAATCAAAGAATGTAGCTAAACATCATCAGAAAATTTTGTTATTATTTCATTACATTTAACCTCTTTAAATACAACGAAAATCACAAGTCATCATTCATCTCTCCATCAGAAAAGAATTCAATGCGAAGTTGATCCCAGAACTTCATTCTCTTCTGTTCTGGAACGTTGATCATTTTAACCATTTTGCCAATGTTTAATCCTCGTATACCCTTATGTGGTATCAAAGGGCTCCACTGCAAACCTTCTAAAACGTCATCATTAGTGTCTGGAGTTGGATTTCTGGAAATAAATCATTAAGAGCATATTTATTATGAAATTATAATCTATACCGCTGAAAAAAAGGCTTCAACAATTCAAAATAATGGTAAATAAACCGCCTGGAAACCGCCTGTGACGCAGAATTTCAATCAATGTAAATAGAAAACGCTGCATACTTTTAAGTTGTTCTTTCTTTTTCCATTAATAATTTTTATCCCTTTGAGCTTTAAGCGTATTTTGTTTTTTTTTTACTTTTTTCTGACTACACTCAAATTCTAAAACAACACATACTATTGACAATTTTTCCCATGAAGAATATGAAGAAATTTATTATATTTTTTATGGATGTATTGTTTTGTATATAAATCTAGTTTAAAATTGATACATGATCTTTAATTAATAATTACAACAGTTACGCATATACTTTACAGAAAATAAACCACATCTCTCATGAAGTTGAATATAACGTAGAAATTTACTTCATCTTTTAGGTAAAACGCAGGCCAGAAACCAAAGACAAGAATATGCTTCGCAAATAAGCTTACACAGACAACAAATGGTTATTCACTAAATTAAAAGCCTTTGGTATTATGCAGAAGTTTAACTTTACAATCTTTTGATATCATAAAAGCTCACTAAAGTGACTAAACAATTAGAAAATAATTTTGCATTAAGAATTCAAACCTCAGGCGCTTGAATTAAAATTCATTATACCGCGGAAAAGAGCTGATATTTCTGTAAATATTTATTCTGAATTAACCTTACCCGTGTTTAACGAAATTCGCCCATAGCCTTGCAATCTTCTTAATGAGAACCTTTTCACTCAAATCTCTCGTATCATAAGCACGACTTAACGACTTACATCTGAATTGGTAACAGATTTCATCGCTTTCCGTCGCGCCATTCCAGTTTAAATTGCGGAGAAATGTGTTCCATACGATGCTTAAGGACCCTCTATAGGTAAAACGGTACAAGTAAACATTATTACAAGATACCTTAGCGTGTAGACGCGCTTGCCGGAGAACCGGATAAATCACTTGGTCGGACACGTATTTGGCGTAACGCCTCAAACTTCTCTGTCCGACGGTTCCATTAACGAAATAGAAATCCATTATTTGTCTTCTAATCTGTTTATACAGCTTCGAACCGTACTCGTCTCTCCTTCCTCCAAACGGTAATAAATACTGAAAGTTATAATTTAAATACTTTACAAGTTTCTTGTTTCTCACGAAACCTTCTAGTTTATACAAAGAATTCAAGGTGGTGTATCCAATCATAACTTCTACAGCGTTATTGGTAATTTTGCGTTGGTATACTTGCAAAGGGAACTTGTTCATAAAAGCGGCTCTTCCTGATGTTTCGACTGTTGGACCGAATGAATTAATTAACCGCTGATTGTCTCTGACCTCGGTGCTATCGAATAATCCTCGGCTGGCTGCTAACAATTGCCGAACAGAACTACCTTTAAGCATATCGTAGAAGTGAGTTCTATTGAACTTTTCAAAAGGTCCGTTAAGATTCCAGTATAGTTTGTTTGAAATTTCAAAGTTGTAAGTTCTATAATCGGCAGGTGATAAAGCACTATGGTCTTGTATTATTACTCTACTGAATAAATCTTCACTTGAGGCTGACAATAAAAGTGAAGCCACTATGTTAGCATAACTACCAGAGCCAAATACCGTCACTTTGTTCAAATCACCATTAAAATAACTAATATAGTCTCTGATCCATCTCAATGCAGCTATTACATCTTTTGCTCCCATGTTTCCCTCTGCGAAGCTGTCTCCAGTATTAAGAAACCCGAAAATTGAGGTTCTAAAAGAAATTGTAATAACAATAAGACCTTCATCTATAAAAAAATCAGGGCCGTGCACGTGGGAATCTTCATGAATCCAAACTATGACGGGGATGCTAAATATTTCCTGACTAACAGGCGTGTAGATCGAGAGATATAAACAATCTTCAGTGTAGCCAGAAGCACAGGTTTCATTGTACGGAGTGCTGTAATTGTAAATGGCTTCATCAAACCAAGGTCGAATTACCGGCGGCTGAAAAAAGAAATAAAAGATACTACGTGGTTTGTAGGTAACAATAATATATCTTGTTGCGTGTTACGAGGAGCTCTTAAACCGTGATAACGAATTGTTTTACTAAAAGGATAAAACGGAGAATCTCTTCCATTACATATTTTTTCTAACTAGCGTAACGTATAGGTGAACTCACTTCTTTCGTAACTGAAAACTACTGAGACCAGCCAATAATTTTTAATTTGGTTTGAGAGATTAACAATTTATAATATTAAATAGTAAATATTTAAAGATTATATACCAGATCACTATATGTTTATTCAGAACAGATTCGTAAAGTATACAATAAGAAGAAATAAAAACACACTAGGTTAGTAAATAAAAGAAGGTAACAAATGCTATGTCTTTAAGGTAGCACGAGTCCTGGGTACGATTTACAGGCCGAGTGAAATGTTACTGGGTTCTCTGTTACTAAAATCTCTGGTCTTGCCAGGTTGACAGTTATAGGCTCGCCTCCTATTCAGTGGAACCAAAAATATACTAGGTGGAATGTGGGGATGTACTACACCTCGGGCTTCTGGCTTCCCACTAAATGGTATAATTTAAAACATAGTAATGAGTGAAAAGTATTTTTAGTAATTTGCGTCCGCTACCGATAGTTTATTACTAAAAACAAAAATAACAGAGAAGTAAACAACCCAAGGCAGACACCGACAATAATCTAGGTTACATTAAAATAGTCACTAACCTTAAATCTTAACTTCCTTACTGGACGCCAAGCGTAAGGAATTTTCCAAAATGCAATATAAGGGTTGTTTTCAAACACAGTGTAGAGTTTTCTTCCAATTATTCTAGTTCCATTTGTTTTGATTTCGTGATTAGAAGCACTATATCCATTTTGAAAAATTCTAGTAAAAAGAAATATAAAGATTATATTAATATTCATACTTAACAATTTCGTACTGTAGTATATAGATTGTCTACAGAATCGTCAAAGAAACTAATCATAATGATCGATTTAAGGAACACGTCATTTTAAACATTAATAAAATCCGTGAAAATGTTTTCAAAATATGTTATACATTTATTACTACGACTGCAATCCTAGAACCATGAAGGAATACACACTGATAACTAATATTTAAATGTATATATACACATCTAATAGACTTCATACAGCTAGTATTACTGAAATAAGGTACCATCCAAGTCTGGAAAACTATAACAACTTTCCCTAGAGGGATATGTATATAATAATCTTTTGAGGATATATACTTAGAAAACCTTGATAGAGACAGATGTAATGGATTCGGTTTCTCTTATAGTAATGGTTAAACATCCATATGATTTACATATTAAACGATATTAAACTATGAAATTTAAAAGATGCTCCGTTTTCAAATGCCACAACGGACGCTTTTGATAGTGGGCTGTTAAATCTCCCCCTAGGTGGACGTACAACAAGGTCCAAGTGGCAGGGAGTCATTGGGTAAAAGATGTGCACAATAACTCATTTTGCTAGAAGGGATCTTACAAGTACAAATGATCAATGTGGAAGTATTTGGGTGAGATAGGTGAGAGATATTCTATGGGTAAGATGATAATGAAGAACGTCCCCAAAGATTTTATCTACGTTAATACAAAAACTCTTCAAACGAGTTACTTTATACGTAAGTATTTATTCCAGATGCACTAAATTTATATTACAGTTGATTAAAGAAAAATACTGACGTGGATCATGAACCTCCGGAAAATTGTTTTATTTTTTCCTCATTATTGTGAATAAGGATTTTTATCTATACTTGCCGAACCTACTATTGTTCAGCTTATACTATGTATTACGATTTTATAGTAATAATAAAGATAAATTCGTGCTGTAAATAATCTGATAGCATTAGCCAACTATGTCAGTTGTCGTTGATAATCCTTTTAATATAGGTGACTATGAAAGTTATTTAACAAAAATGTTTAATAAGTTAGTTTTTATTGCCATTTCTATTTTTCTATTGTTTAATAACGTCTTGTGTGAAGAAAATCCTGTAGTGGAAACTAAACATGGACAAATGTCCGGCACTGTATCGAAGACTTTATTTAAAAACATTAACTACTATGGATTTATGGGAATACCGTTTGCAGAACCACCTCTTGGTGAACTGAAGTTTATGGTAAATAAATTATATGGTTTATTCTTCTTCCTTTATATCGTAAATCTCGAGCTGTTAGTTTAATAAGTAAAATGAACTTTAACGTCCAAACCCTCAAAGTGTTTACTTTAAGAAGATAAGAATAATCAAGTATAGGTATTACATATTATAAATAACAAAAATATAGTCAAAACAGTAGACGTAATTAATTAAGCATCACATCCATATATTAAATTAAAGCCAGTCGTATGAAGTCGAGATCAATATTCTTGAGCCAGGTTTGAGATATTCGTGCATAGTAACCAAGAGCATAATCCTCCTGTTTTGTTCATATATATAGTTTTATACAAAAAATATATCTTGCATTCCGATGGCCAAGACCTAGCTTTAGTTCATTCCATGCATTTCTTGTTTTCTATATAAATATGTACAAGTATTCCTTAACGGTTGCATTTAATAAAAATTATAAAATGTTGAATTTACAGGATCCTAAACCACCTGAGACTTGGGATGGAGTACTGAGTGCTACAAAACTTAAGCCAGCATGCATCCAGTTTAACCAAAACGTAAAGAAAGGTCAACCTCATGGAGTGTACGGATCTGAGGATTGTTTATACTTGGATATATTTACACCAGGAGTAGATGAAGAGAAACGAGCAGTTATAGTGTTTTTATACAACAGACATTTCTTGAACTCATATAACAAAACCAAGGAGTATGCGCCAGATTTCTTCATAGAAGAAGATGTTGTTGTCGTGACAGTAAGTCACAGACTCTCTGCATATGGATTTTTGTCCCTAGAAAATGAAATATTGCCCGGGAACGCCGGGCTGAAAGATATTGTTTTAGGTCTAGAATGGATTAGGGATAATATTCAAAACTTTGGCGGTGATCCTAAACGGATAACCATGATGGGTGTTGAGGGTGGTGCTGCTGCTATTGATCTACTAATCCATTCTAAGGCTAAAAGCTTATTTAGTGCTGCAATTTTACAGAGTGGTACGTCGTGGACAACAGCGAATTTGCAGAAAGACGTTAGAACTAGAGCTTTCAAACTTGGTGAAATGATGAATATTACGACAACAAGTGAAACCAAATTACTAAAAGAGCTTCGGGATGTCCCTAGTTTTCCAATACTTAGTAGAGATGTTCACGCCAGCCCTGACGATTATTTTAAAGAAACTCAAAATAGTGTAATAACCTTTGGCCCTATTGTAGAAAAGCAACCAGATGGTTTGATAACAGAATACCCTGAAGACTCAGATAGTAAAATTAATATTCCTATCTTGATGGGTTATAACTCAAGAGAAGGATTAGAAGCTTCATTACAGTATCTTACAGAACCAAGGTTCTTATCATTTCTTAAGAAAGATTTTCCCTTATTATTGCCTTTACGTGTAAATTTTGCATTTGATCCTAGAAGACAAGTATTTGATGACGCGACAGAAGAAATCAAACGTTTTTATTTGCCTAAGGGTAAGATAAATTTAAAGATCATTCCAGAAATAGTTACCTTATCGGGTGATTCATTAATAAACTATGCTATGGATTATACAGCAAGAGTATATTCGAAAAGATCATCAAAACCTGTGTACTATTATCATTTTGATTACTACAGTGAGCTAAACGAAAATAAGAATGCTGTAATGAAGCTTTCTACTGTGGAAGATGGCACATGGGGAACAGCGACTGGCGACGAAATGTGCTACCTCTTTAAATGTCCGAGGCTTAAAAACGTTTATCTAAGGCTTAAACAGTACGATTCAGAAGAATTGAGAGTACAGAAGAAGATGCTCAAACTGTGGATAAATTTTGCTAAATACGGGTGAGTTGTGTCTTATTTTGATCGTTTACAATAAACGTTTAAAATTAATATTGCTTATCTTAGACCGTGTTAGATGTGTAGTTTTCATCCTAACTAAATGTGTCTATGTATTATTTTTAACCGTATTACCAGCTCTGCTTAGTTTGGGTCTAGATAGCAATGTGTAATACTTATGTCCTGTAATATTATTAATTATACTCGAGAGCAATGAACCCGGGTCACATAAAGATACGAATCCGCGTCACAGAAAGATACCTGAAAATCTCGGAAGCAAAGAGTGCTAGCTTAGTGTAATAAATTGTGCTTAATAAACAATTAAATACTTCTTAAATTATAGTAATAAAATTTATGGTTCAATTTGTATTATATTCATAAAAAAATCATCACAAAAAGAAAAAAAAAACAATCTCATCTTAAAACAAAGCATAGAAAAAAAACATATTTTTCTACAACTTTAAAAATGTCTCAAATTTTTATATTTTATTTTGTATTAATTCCACTTACTGCCATTACTGCGGTTATGTGGTTTGGCATGCTGTACAACAAGTTTCTTTTACGATGTTCAGTCCCATTTTTTTATTTCTGACATTTTTTATGCCATAACTCTACTACAACCAAAACATTTTAATATTTATTTAATTTTAGCTTCAGAGATTTTCAGCTACTTCATACTTTCAGGATTCATTGCTCTTGAGTGTATTATAAATGCGAATGTGAACAATTTGTTTGTAACGCTTTCACGCTTTAAAAGTACCTACTGTTGCTGATTCATAGAAAAATAACTTTAACTCAGTCGAAGCTGCGGGCAAAAACTACTTTAAAATAAATGAATAGATTTTCAAAAGTCATTAATTTATCATTGATAAAATTATAAATCCATTGTTAAATAGTAATTGACGAGGAAAATCATTATCTTTGACATTAACTGTGAAATATACTGTAGCCAGTTGACATTTTCAAATTAAGGGATAGGGCCGGGCCTATAAATTCTTGCGATGCCAAAGATGTCGTCCATGTGTCTCCAACCTAACAACACTGTACAAATTTTAGTTGAGGGTTTATTTAAGTGGCGTTACTTTCTCAGCTATTTCTACTTGAACTAAAAAATCTCGCTACCGGGCATAGGTACACATTCCACTAAAACAATTTAAAAAAATGCAAATACATAGGGCACATTGAAAGTTCTACGCTCCTGGCCGCTCATAAATGTTTGAATTTCGAATGTTATATTTTTTTAAACATAAGTAACTCCATCATTGATTTGACTGACCTGTTGGTCTAGTGGTTAGTGGCCCTGACCGCTATGCTTATAGGTTGTGGGTTCGATTCCCACCTGAGTCTGGGTGTTCTTTGTGTCCGTTGTTTCTATGTTTGTAAAGACCCCCGCGACACAGGAGTAATTCTTAATGCGGGAGTTGTCTTTAAAAAAAATAAAAAAAAAATAAAAAATTGATTAAAAAAAAATTGGTGGGAAATCGCTTGTCAATTGTTTTTATCACAAGTTGAAGTCCGTAGCAAAAATGGAATTAACGCGAAAAGATTTTAGGGCGATGATTTTTTATGATTTTAAAAGTTCACTCACTCCGCAAGACTGCACTGCTCGTCTTCAAAATGCTTTTGGAAGGGAAGAACCTCATTTGAATACCGTAAGACGTTGCTACCGCGAAAGTAATTTTTGGGTTCTGAAAAGGTAGAGCTAGTGACCCATCCCGCACATAGTCCAGACCTTTATTGTTTATTTTCCCATAAATTAAAGATTTGATGAGAGGTATGACATTTACAGGGCCGGAAGAGGCCGTGATAGCTTTCAACCGGCACGTGAAAAACATGCCTTTAGACCAATGGTTCTCATGTTTTTCAAAAATGGTTTAACCGAATGAAAAAGTATTTAAAATGTAATGGACATTACTTCGAAAAGCAGTTAATATATTACTTAACATGAAAATTGTTTTATTAATAAGTTACACAAAACTTTCAGTGTACGCCACGTATATTGATTTCTCTTGACATATTGCGTATTGCATGTATACAAGAGATCGTCTGGTGGTTGAATTTCGACTATGGTTTATTTCATTGGCCAGTATAACTTAAATTGTCATTCTGTAGACTTACGTACTATGGCAGGTCAGCACATACTGGACACATGTAGGGTACATGTGTGTTTCACGTAATTTTTGAATGTGTAAGATATATTATTTAAAAATGTTGGCTTCTGCACTTCTTACGTATAAACTGCAATTATTCCAAAATCCAAAATCACGTAAATGCGTTTGTGAAATTTTCTTAAAATGGGGTACAAAGAATTAAGAAGAGGTACAAAAATTATTGCCGGGCACGATTCTGTGGTCGGATATGATTTTTTTATTGCAGTCTCAGAGTTTTGAATTGTGCCCAGATATAAGCTTGAGAGATAGATCTTTATCAATTACCATTAAAATTACAATTTTAATCTAGAGATTGAAATGGTAATTTTAATTCACTTCTGCTTCCATCGGGGTCATAATGATGTTTGACAATAATTATAAAATAATTTAATAACGTTGAAATTAAAACGAAGGACATTTTTCAAATTAAATTATTTGGCCTGAGCCAGGCAATATAGTGTAATTTATTTTAAACATACGAATAAAAAAATAAAGAGTTGATATTATTAATATAATTAATTATTTCAGAAACCCTACACCTGATAATGATGAAGTACTTGAAGGATTAAAGTGGCCCACTTACACCGTTGAAAACAAGGAGTATTTGCACATTGGCAAGGAGCTTGAAATTAAAACAGATTTAAACAAAGACAGATATGAATTTTGGGACAATTTTATTGAGAAATGGGGTCCAAGAGCCGTCGACGGAGTTATTACTGAATCTATAAAAGATGAGTTATGATGAGATTAAATGAATTGTTTTTGTATTTATTCATTGCGTACTTATTGAGTTTTATAGTGTTGGTGGAGCTTTTTTTCGTATCTACTTACTACTTTTACCTCCTTAAAGAGAGTTATTCTACAAAAGCTAACCTATTTCACGAAATGCAATTTTTAATAAATAACATATTATACATACTCGTATGTGTAAATAATATATATATATATATATATATTATCACATCTATATCACATCTAAAGATGGGCAGAGGGCTTAAACCCCACGGGTGGAAATGGATTCAAACCGGGTTATTTGAGAGGGTACGGGTACATTCAACTCAACTAAATATTGCTTTACAATAAAGAGTTTATCTATCTATCTATTTGAAAATAATTTGAAACGCCCGGTCTAAATTGTTAACACTAATATTTTGACTAATGTCCTAAAAGCATAAGTAATGTACATATTTGCGGGTTTATTTTTGCGAAAATATTGGCATTTTTTGAATTTATGGAAAGCTTTTATTTAACTTCCAATTTTAGTTAGTTTGAGTCAAACCTTGCAAGCTGCTATAGCCTATTTGGATGAACAGACTTCAACCCAAGCGTTATTGTAGGTTTAAAAATTATAAATAAACCATCATGATCATGACATCAAAACTGAAGAGCACTTCGTTTAAACATGCTAATTCAACCGTTGAAATATATCCTAAGCACTAATATAAGCAAACATATTTTGCTCTTTTAATAGACGGTGCCATGACATCTATTGCTCTTAATAGGGGTCTTGACACTAATCACGAATGTACGTTACGTTGTAACTAAATGATTAATTGTGATGTTTTGAAACCTAAAACTACACTTAAAAAGCTATAGTAATGGTAAAATTTAAAAAGGCCTAAATAGTCACTATTATCACGTGACGATGATGATAAACAAACTTCAAGCTGTATAATATTACCTATGTACGAAGATATGGAGCACTGTCTGAAATCGATGAGATAGAAATCATATTTTTAAGATATGTACGTTTTAGTGCTAAATTGAGGAAGGATAAGGTACTTCACTGTCTACTGCAATTTGGGCCTCTTAGCAGATATCTATATCCTACAACACAGCGCAGTCAATAAACATAATACAATATTTTGATTCTATATCAGATGACAATGTCTACCAAGCAGTTGGCTGCTGAACATAAATCTTTGACTTTGACGACGACGAGTTTAGCCGATCATCTAGAAAGAAAACGTACTACAATGAGCTTTGTAGTTTTTTATAACCGATTGAGAACCATTTTTACCGTCTTACTGGTTTCGCACCATAATAATATAGCATAAAAAGCATATAAAGTAACGATTTTAATCATTGTGTGATTCATATATAATTTATTACATTTTGGATATACATTCATAGTAGTTTGTGAGGGTGTATGGATGTTTGTTTCTCTTTCACGCAAAAACTACTAAACCGATTGCTATGAAACTTGGTATGTAAATAGCTGGAGACCTGGATTAACACTTACGCTACTTTTTATACCTATATTTCTAGGGCATCGCGACTTACGCGGTTAAAACCGCGGGGTGCAGCTAGTTGTAAATATATCAGTGCTTTTATTTTTGTTTAAATTTTGTACACCAAGCCTGTCAGCAATCGCACAAATTGACCATCTTCCGTGTAAGCTAGTTATCTTGTATTGTATACAAATGTTAATAAAAAATAAATTTAATGTCTTATGTCTTATAGCATTCTCTTTATTTTCTACTTAACTTATGAATGGTAATAGCTATTAACTGACGGATTAACAAAAAACAGTGGCCAAACGCCGCATATCATAATATGTAAGTGTGCATATTTTAAACACGTTTTTATTAGCTCCCTTTATAACTATGCAGCTATGTAAACAAATCCTGGAAGTCAATTTTAACCAACTTCTAATTCATCATCATCTGCCTACCCTAATCCCCATTTTATTTGGGGTCGGTGCAATATATAAACTCTATCGTTCGTCATTTCACTGCTTACTCCCTTTCTAGCCATATCTTTCACACAGTCCATCCACCTTTTCTTTGGTCGTCCTCTTCTCTTGTACCCGTCAACATCCATACATAAAACTCTTTTCACCACATTTTGCCACATTTGCTCCATGCTTGCTGCATTTGTTCCCTCAGTATTGTCCCTACCACGATAACCTATTGCTCCTCAGCTTTTCATCCAATGGTGCTACTAATTGTCGTATCAAAATTAAACTTTGAAAGTCTATGTAGTTTGGATGACAATATTAGAATTTGGCATCTTGGAGCTCATTTGATGATGAAGAATGTATGGTGGAACTTTTCAGTGATTATTAGTAAACTTCAGGAGTCCAACAGATTAGTCTTGGTAACCATGGCCTGATGATGAAGCCAGGAGATGGATAGTGGAACTCTTTTACTTTTTAATTCAGTTCACAATTAGAGCGTGTTTTTTATTATTACCAAACTATATTTATAAGTAGCAGTTCCAGCGCGGCTTCGTGCGAGTCTATATATTTATATATTTTGCGTGAAACGCTAATTCTTTTTACACAATTAAAGTAGTAGTAGCCTTAGTTACTCCTTATAACACCAGCTATCTGCCAGTGAAAGTCCCATGGAAATCGGTTAACCCGTTCCGGAGGTTAACCGGAACATACGGACAGACAGACAAAAATTTAAAAACTGATTTTAGGCATAGGTATCATGCAAATAACTGTATATTTTGACATTACAAAAAGACACTTCAATTTTATTTATTTGTATATTGATGATTCGTTGTTTAAACAGAAACACCTGTTTGAATTTTAGTAATATCTTCAATTTGTGTCAATAGTGTATAGTAACGCACAATCTATAATCATCATATGTCCTTACACAGACCGAATTAACAGATTATGATTACTCAGTAGACCTTTAATATCAGTTGCAGATAACACGTTATAAATTGAACGATTAGTTATTATCGTAAGGACACGTCAGTATGAGAATAATGTTTATAGAACCGATATACAAATATGTTATTACCTGAAAAATATTAAAATGGGTGGTTTAAAGTTTTATATATTGACTGGTGTAATATTGTTTTTAGAAAGTATTAGAGCTAGTATCGTTGTAGATACTGATTTAGGTAAAGTTGCTGGTGTACAAGTAAAATCAATAATAAAAGATGAAAAGTATTATTCTTTTATGGGTATCCCTTATGGGAAAGCGCCTGTTGGTGAACTTAGGTTCAAGGTAAGTGTTCTGCGTTCATTACCACTCATATTTGCTATAATTCACCCGTTAACGAAAAATCTATTCAAGTTAGGATGTAGTTAGACAGTGGCAGTAACAGTGGGAGAGCCATACTTCGGCACTTATGAGCTGGCTCGACCGGAGCGATACCACGGCCTCACAGAAAACCGGCAGTGAAGCAATGTTTGTATTGCTTTTCGCCGAGTGAGTGAGGTTACTGGAGGCCCTAACCCTCCCCTCTTCCTCTCTCCCTTCCTAGCCCCTTATTCCTCCTTTCTTCTACTCCCACCTTAAAGGCCGACATTGCACCTGTGACTTTTGAAGTTGCAAGTGCTCTTGGGTGGCGGTAGTCATTTACCATGAGGTGACCCGTCTGCTCGTTTGCCCCCTTTACCATAAAAAAAATACGATTTGTTTAATACTAGAATATTTTTTCCGATATTCAATCAGAAGAACATAATACCTACTGAAACAAATATTATGGATCCGATATTTACTTTATATGAAGTATGTATATTAAAAGTTCCGGCCACCGACACAAAAGTTATAATGACATTCGGGGAAGGCATACCCGGCGGTGCTCCGATTCCATACTCTATTATTAACTTGACATAACTTGAGCTGAGCACTTTTTAAATAAAATCATTTAATTACATCACATAATCTACAATAGGATAGTATAATAGAAGGGACAACGGATTTTAATATAGTAACACGGGTTTCCATCGATATTATGGCTAATATTTATTAGACAACCCTTGATAGTCCCCATGGCCAAGTCCCTATGACATTTACATCAACTGGTATTCAATTATCTGGTGTTAAAAATTGTTTTTGTAAGTAATAATGTTTAATGTTTTTATTTTTACATTTTAGGCTCCCGAACCACGTGAAAGCTGGACTGACGTTTTGAATGCAAAGAAAGAGAAATTGCCGTGTACACAGTTTAATTTACCTATCAGACACATTAAAAACTATGGGGTTTTTGGTCAAGACGACTGTCTACATCTTAGCATACATACTCCAAAGCTACCGAGTGACAATGAACACCTTAATTTACCAGTAGTTATTTTTCTATACAATGAACAATTCCGTATGAGTCATAATGGAACTAGAGATTTTGGACCAGATTTCTTTGTAAAAGAAGATGTTGTGCTAGTCATGGTAAGCCATCGACTTGGTGCAGCGGGATTTTTGGCCTACGAAGACGAAGTACTTCCAGGGAATAATGGCATAAGAGACGTGATATTGGCTCTCAAATGGATTCAACGAAATATTCACAACTTTGGTGGAAATACTTTTAACATAACGCTCATGGGTATTGACGGAGGAGCGGCATTAGTAGATATTCTTCTTCAGTCTCCTAAAGCTAAAGGACTGTTTAGTAGAGTAATAATACAAGGTGGGACCTCATTACAGTCTTTATATTTTCCAAAATCTCCCAAGGATAAAGCCACCCGATTATTAAAATTCTTAGACAAGTCATCTGTAACAAGTACTTACACATTACAAGAACTATCAACTTTGACGTCAGAGCAAGTTGCTTTAGCAGAGCCAGAGTCAGTAGATGCCGACGAAGCAAGAGCATATCAAAGACCGAAGATTCCCTTTGGACCTGTAATTGAACCCAATCATCCTGATGCCGTTATAACCAAACTACCTGAAGACGGTCCGTTGAACATTGATATACCTGTAATGATGGGTTACAATTCACGTGGCAGCCTAGAAATGTCGGGTCGGTTTCTGGACAAGCCTCAGTACCTTTCAGCCGCTGATAGAGATTTTCTTTTTCTGTTTCCTACCCGAGATGATTTCCACTTCGTTCTTAATTCTCAAATTTACTTTCAAGCTGTTAAAGAACTTAAAAAATTCTATTTCGAAGATGAGTACATTAAAATAAGTAGGCCTGGTGAATATATGACATATATCAATGATATAATGTACTTTTACTCCGTTGATTATGCTCTGAGAAAGTATGTGAACGAGTCTAGCTCCCCAGTGTACTATTACACATTTGATTATAGTGGGGAACTTAATATGAGGAAAAATTACATTCTTAAAGGCGCCAGTACAATAGAAGGTACTTGGGGAGCAACGATCGGTGACGAACTTTGTTACTTATTTGTTTGTAAACCAATCAAAAATATTTATAAAAAAACGCTAGAAGATGTAGAATCTGAAGAATTAAAAGTCTTAAGAAATATGATTCAAATGTGGACAAATTTTGCTAAATTTGGGTAAGTTTCGTAACGCAACATGTCGATTTAATGTACCTAGAAGTATTAACTTAAAAAAATCACAGATGTAATACATTTAGCCACAAATTTAGTTATAAGTGGCAGATACAAATGCGATATTTCTACACACTAAACATCGAAAATCAAAGTCGCTTAGTCTCTTTTAAAACTGTACGTTATTAGTGTTACAATAAAGAATATTCTATCAATCGTACGTAACTAGATAGTTATGTACGTAGATAGAATATTCTTTATTTTGAAATTAAATTAAATGAAATTTATTTTGGTACAAGCAGACTAAGATTAGGCTGCTCGTACCAAAATAAATTTCTTTATGTTGTATATAAATCAATTTTGTTATAATATTACTATTTCTACTTGCAGCAACCCAACTCCTCCAGGCAGTGATTTTGTCTGGACTCCAGCAACAAGAGAAAAGAAGGAATGTTTAGTTATCAGTGACGAACTTGAAATAAAGAATAACCTCTACCAAGACAGAATCGATTTTTGGGATAACTTCATTGCTAAATACAAAGCAATGGCTGTCGATGGAGTAATCAGAGATGAAAAAGATGAATTATGAAGAATGAAACTTTATACTTTAACTATGAAAGCTCAATAAAAAAAATTATATCTATGTTGTATTTACATACCTGCTATTAGAATCATTTCATTTAAAAATTACCAGCTCGATAGTAGTGAGACACAGAAATCGCAATTACTTTATAATTTAAATCAAGAGAAGTTTACGTTTTCACACTTACATTTGATGCGTATAAACTTTAACTTAATTCACTGCTTGATCCACTCATAGACGTTTAACGGTTACTTAAGCTTTTCCATACTACATAGATTCTCTTGTCATTGGTAGGAAATTATTACTAAGGGATGACTTAACTGAACATGTAGCGTCCCTGAAAATGGCGGGAATTATTGGTCTTTAACTTCTCATTAACTATTTGATTCATCGATTGATAGCTTATTGTTTGTAGCAGTGTACTGCTCAGTTCAGTGTACCTGAATTCATTAAAAGACAGTGGGCACGGTGTGAAACAGTCATAAAACCAGCCAAACGTTTCCCTTTTTGAATCTCTCAACCACCAGATCATCTGGCGGGAAACATCACGACATTCGGCAATAATTCTGTCAAAATACCATGGGGTTTTAGTCCATTCCGTTTCGTCTGCTTCATGGTGTCCTTGGTTCAAGACATTTTGCACGCGGTAGAACGAATTAGTGAATTCTATAATGATCCTAATTTTTCATTGTTTTCCTTTTTTTAACGGACGAAAAAATGGAGGAGGTTCTCAAATCAACAATGTCAAATATGAAATTTGAAAAACATTTCGGAAAATAAACAAGTCGCGTCGCCGCTAGTAGTAGTATAGTATTATGTTATCTGTGATTCTATGTTTGGTGCAGACTCCAAATTGTTTAGGTTAACATTA
The DNA here is from genome assembly GCA_963859945.1 of Euplagia quadripunctaria. NCBI lineage: Eukaryota > Metazoa > Arthropoda > Insecta > Lepidoptera > Erebidae > Euplagia > Euplagia quadripunctaria. The sequence goes on along the minus strand of OY982575.1, from coordinate 6,685,681 downwards.
ATGTAGGAGTTTAGTTACCAAGTTAATTAATATTCAGTATTCTTTATTTGCAATTCCACAATGTAAATTAGGTAGTAGAAATTACAATCATGTTTCATTGTGGACCCTGTTTGGGACAGTAATAATTGTCAATAACAAAACTAATAAATTACGTTACATGGAAATATTCAAGTTTTCATCAATATATTATTAATTACACGAAATTTCATATTTTAGCAATGAAAAGCGAATAAATAATTTATAATCAATATTGATCAATAATAATTTAATAATAAATAAATTGGTAATAATATTGAAATTATATTAGTTTATAAGTAAACTAGCTGCACAAGGTATGCGTTGGAATGCCATTTTATTAGTTTTTTTTTATATAGATTTTTTGGGCCAGGAAACCTCGAGAGTAACCCCAGAACACCCTACCAAAGTTTCATCAATCTGATCAATGTTTTCGGAACGGCTAGAGGACAAACGTACAAACATTGATTTTTATTTATATAAATTAAATAATTTATCACAAATATTTCATTATATCATATTTTTCGCTTTTCAGTTCCTTCGTCTGTTTGATTTTTTGGTTAAAAGGTTTTTTTGTCGTGAAACGTATACACACCAATTAATACCGAACTGGTATTTATATACAATCGCATTCTACAAAAAAGCTTTACTGAGTTTTGTCAATTGTTATATTTACTTTCTAACTTTGATGCGTTTCTTTAAATATGAGGTTCTAAAGAAAATTAACAAACTATTTTAAATAATCGTTCACGAGCCCTTCTCACAATATAGACAGTGCTGAATACATATGAAGCGGCTGATGCTTCCACCACTCTAAATCAGCGCTCGAAACGATCTTTTAGTCCAAAATCTAAAAAGCTTAATTGCATTGCATTAACTAGTATAGGTATTGCAAAAACTTGTCAAATGTAGGCAGAGCAGTAAGGTATACATAAAAAAAATCTCCACAAGGAAGTCGAGTCGGAGTGTCTATGTTACACCTATGTCATTTTAAATTAATTATAATAATTATAATCTCAAAAGGAGGTATCAATTTCTGATTGGTAGGTTTTCCCTATTTATTATCTGTCAAAGATACCCCAAAGACCACGTAATACATAGATAGCAACATGTACACCCATCGTTATCAGTTACTTTACCCAAGCGATCCAGTATCGTTCGAAATGCGTTCACCATTAATCTTTGTCAATAACTCTTACAAATAATAATTATTAATAGGAAACATGAACTCCTTACAATTATTACTCACGATTTTCATAATAAAACAGTGTTTTTGTAATGAAACTCCAAAAGTTAATTTGAAACAAGGTGTTTTGTTAGGCAGAGTTGAAAAAACTCTTTACAAAAAGCAAGATTATTTCTCATTTAGAGGCATACCATTTGCAGAACCACCGACAGGACCACTGAGATTCAAAGTAAGTATTAGTAAAAAAATTTAGCGTAACTGACTCTTTGAAAATATTTAAATGATTATCTCGGAATAGAATACAGAGACAGAGAACAGTTTTTGCTACATTTGAGATTGTGAACAAATAATCCTATTTTACCCTACTGCCGAAAAAGGTGAATGTTTTGCCAGCGTACATTATGTATGTATGACTGATCCTTTGACACGCTGTTCAGCCTAAAATGTTTGAGAGTTTCGCATTTATGAGGTGCCACAAGATTTGTCGCAGCTGTAAGATTGACTTAAGGTCTTTAACGTGTTAGTCAATATTTGAAAGTCTTGACTTGACTTGTCTAATCTAAGTAACTAAAAAGGAAATGCTATCCATGGGTAAGCGCATCAATCGAGAACGCGTGGACCGATTTGACCAATTCTAAATATTTTTAGGTAAAGAAAAGTTAGAAAAGTTTTTCCGAAAATTGGAAAATTCTGTTAAAACTGAAAGTGCTTTTTTTATAAAATTAAAACAAACTTATTGAATTTTGCCCGATTTCTTTAGCGAGCTTTATTTATCCTGTGAATTAACTCTAATTTTCAAATATCTAAGTTTAAACCAATTACAATGATATTCTTAGATTATTTTTTGTAAAGGTAATAAAAAGATTAAGAGAATGTTATATCATTTCAGCCACCAAAACCACATACTGGCTGGGACGGAGACCTAGACGCCTTTAAACGTAAACCAACATGCATGCAATTAAATACCCGCGGCCGTCTTAGAGAACGTACTGGAGTATCTGGATCTGAAGACTGTTTGTACATTAACATATTCACACCAGATATTAAAGGAAATGCACCAGTTATAGTATTCGAGTATAACGATAACTTTAGAACATGGTTCAATGGCACTGACGCTTATTCGCCAGATTTCTTTATTGAAGAAGGTGTTATCGTTGTAACAATTAGTAGCCGACTTGGTATATTTGGTTACTTAACCACGGAAGACAGTGTTATCCGAGGCAACAATGGACTAAGAGACTTTATTTTAGGCCTGGAATGGATCAAAAAGAATATAGAACAATTTGGTGGAGATACATCCAAGATAACTTTGATGGGCAGTCGTGGTGGAGCAACCACTGCCCATATACTTCTTCATTCAGAAAAGGCAAAAGGTTTGTTCTCCGGTGCTATACTTCAAAGTGGTACTTCTCTAGAACCTACCTATTTTACTGATAATCCCCGAGAAAAGGCTTTTGAAATGGGAAAATTTTTAAACTTGACATTTTCTAATAGCATTGAGCTATTAGAAGGATTGCAAAACTTAGATGCGAAAACAATTATAAATGCTGATGTCGATTTAATAATGAGTCTAGATGAAAATGATTTGAAAGACACAGATAAACTTCTATTTGTACCCACCTTAGAAGGGGAAACTGAAGATGCAGTAATTAGAACTTTACCAGAGAACGGAAATGTAATTAATGATGTTCCAGTGATCATTGGCTTTAATTCTCGAGAAGGCGTAGACTCAATATCTCATTATTTGTTTGACCCCAGAATACTGACAGCTAAGGCTGGAGACAAAGTTTTTCAACTACCTATTAGAACGAATTATAAATTTATACAAAATGGCATCAAGTACAAGGAAGCAAATAAGGCGGTTGTAGATTTTTATTACAAAGACAAATCACTTTACTATGGCAATCTTATGGAGCATGCAGTATACGTCGGTGATGTCTTACAGGTTTATCCACTAGCTTTAACTGCAGAAAAAGTCTCCAAAAGTTTATCTTCTCCTGTATTTTTCTACCTCTTTGACTTCAGAGGCTTGTGGAATGAACATAGTGGAGAAATAGCGTTGTATTCAAGAATACCGTTGGGCAACACTGGTGCTCTAGTTCTTGATGAACTTTGTTATTTGCTTGTTTGCTCTCGTATAAAGAAGACTTACAAAGATCTCATTAAATTACCTAGTGAGCAACCAGAGCTTAAAGTAGTGAAGAAACTTACCCGCCTATGGAGTAACTTCGCAAAAACTGGGTAAGTATTTATTATTAGACAATGGCTCTTTTTTTTATTTACGAGTTTACGAAATTTTTATGTAGACCCAACGACGCGTAGTGTATTTCTTGCTAACATTTTTCCTACATAACTGATAAGAGGCACCGAAGATATACTGTGTTATAGAAAAGAGTAGAAATGTTTTAGTACAACCCACAAGTCCCCATAGTAACACAATGCGGTTAAAATTGTAGAAAAAAACATACTATTTAGAACAAAACATTGTTTTACAATCGGAAGTAGTAGACCTAAAAATACGGAATTAATAAGCGATAGCACTAGCATGAATGACAATAAAAACCAAGACTGTTGATATTGTCCGGATTCCTCCGAAAATGTTGGACTGGATTTCAATTCCCTTGTATTTCAATAGTCCAGATTCGCTCATCAAAGGCCAGCTTTCATAGGCATACTTTTTTTCTTTACTAGACTCCTCTAATCTACAAAAATATATTAAAGTAGCAAAGCACATATTTCTTTTCTTGCGTATAAGACAGGTAAAGGGATACATGCCTATAAATTATTCGACTGCTTTAAAGGATAAAAGCACGCTCATTTATTTGTTCAGGCTATGTTTAGTATTGGACGTCACAATAGACAATGTTTCCAATTTTGAAAAGTTAGAAAAAAAACATGAATTTTTTTAAATTTCAGAAACCCAACACCGACTCAAGATGATCCCGTATTAAAGAAATTCATATGGGAGCCATTCAACGAAACTGATTCTAAATATTTACACATCACCAAAGTTTTAAAAATAAAAAACAGACCTCTTGGAGATAGGAAGAAATTCTGGGATGAATTGTTAGAAAAATATTCTAAAGAGGCCGTTGATGGTGTAATCAAGGGAGATGAAGTTCAAGACGAAGAAATGGTGGAAGAGAAAGTTCTCGCTGAAGAGCCTCAAAACGAACAAGACACCAACGAGGAAATTATCAACGAAAAAATTCAAAAAGAGGAAGGTGTAGACAGTGTAGTTGTCGTCGATATTCCACACGAGGAACTTTGAAAACTTTGTGAATTTATGAGTAAATATTTAATAATTTATTTCTGTCACTACCCTTAAGAAGCTTCAATCCTGAAACTAAAATAGTTTCATACTATCCTAACTAGATTATACAAATACAATACTGTATTTGCACTTACATATTTTTAATACGATCGCTTACCCTGCGATTATTCTACCATTGATATTAAATATCTGCTTTCCAGTTGACATGGACATGTAATATGGGTAAATAATTCGAAACCATCAGAAGTAAATGTTTTTATTATTTCTATTTAAAAATAGAATCTTTGACGGACTTCTAGTGCAATATAGTAACCCATTTCGAGCTGTGCTGAGTGTGCCCTAGCTGTCTCTCGCATCTGACATCTTTGCTGAAAACAGGGTTATAACTTTTACGCAGTCTCATGTAAAGGAGTTGCCTCCTTCATGGACACACACATCAGAAATCCACAGGGAAATTCTCATATACAATTTAGCGAAGTTATTAGGTACCTTCGAATTGCCTGACATTTCGACCAAGTTGCACTGGCCATGGTCACAGGCTGACTCAGTTCAAACTGTGATACCTTACGTGATCGCGTTAATTCCCGTTAACATAATTATTAATGTATATTATTGTATTTAATTTTGTTTTATTATTACAATATTTACAATACACTATGAACATAAACCCTTATTTTATACCTGAACAAATAGATTTACTATTATGTATTTCCTATATTAAGTATGTGAATCAGCAGTCTGGTTACCATAACACAACAGGCTTTGCCTAGTTTGGGTTCAGACGGCCGTGTGTGATATGTGTGAAGTTATTATTATTATTCTCTTTATTTATTTATTACACATATAAATTACATTTTCAAATACATTCACAATAATACGAAAAACAAATATATTTAGAAATATAAAAAATAGTGTCCCACCTGTATCGGGTACAGGGACCAAGCTACCGGTGGTTAGGGTTCCAGAGACAGAAACCTCCTCACTATGCGTGCCGTATCGAGGAGGACTGCCTTCTGCATCAGGCTCTTAATCCAACTGTGTAACGTGAGCCTCTGAAGGTGTTGGTCGAGGCTCTTAGCAATTAACCCATGGGGCGAAATGACTATCGGTACAACGAATATTTTATTTCTTTCTGTTTTTCAACCTTCAAAAGATTGTCGTCATGGAGAATGGTGATGTCAACAATCATTGCTCGGCGCTCTAATCGGTCTATCACCACTATATCAGGCTTATTGGCAACAATATTCCTGTAAGTGATTATACGGTCTATCATCCCAGTACAATGTTGCACGACAGTTTTCAAGCACTGTGTCGGGCACATTCATGTAGTACGGTAACTCGATAGTCACAAGGTTATATTTAAGAGCAAATTGCTGATGGACTATCCTGGCCACTTGGTAATGTCAATGCAAGTACTCGCCGTTGGCAAGACGAGAACAACCGGAATTTATATGCCTGAGGGTTTCTCCGGGACGATGATATGCCCGACAAATGTCGATAGTTATTCGTCATGTTGTTATGACGTTCATCTGTAATTGCACAGACAAAACTTTCAGTTTCTAGGAAGAGATCACCGAACCGTAGCCAGGATACAGATGCTCCGTTGTCAACTGCCACCACATCCCGATGCACATCCACGTTAACGAAGAGGAAGTAATCTCTAAGATTGCATACCTCGTGATTATGGAGGGTCTTGACGTTTAAAAAACCACGACCCCCACATTTCCGCGGAATATACAATCTCATTACCGACGAACGTGGATGGTGCATTCGTTACGCGGTAAGCAATGTACGAACTCTTTTAGTTCAGTTCAGTCTAAGTCCATCTAAGTATTCCAAAAGGAGTAGATTAGGACTGGCATGACCCAATCATTATAGGCCCGCACCTTATTACCACCTGACAACAGACTTTCAATACTTTTTTCAGGCAGCCAAAGAAGCGTTCCTGTAACGGTTGCTTCATAATCAATTCATTTACGCTTAACGCCTGTGATATACCTAGATACTTGTAAGTTTCGTTGGCGGAAAGACATCTGAGGTGTGTGGAATCTGTGAGTTCCATCCCATCAGATTCCATAATCCTGCCTCTTTTAACATGCATGACTGCATAATTATTTACCCACACCAAATTTCATCCTGATACATTTACTAAAGGTTTCAGTTACCTCTAGTAATCTTATCAATTGGAAATTGCTGCAGGCCAACAGTTTCAAATCATCCATGAAAAGGAGGTGGGATATAACCTGACCTCCTCTCCGGAAACGCAAATCAGTACGGTGTTTTTTACAACTTCTATAGATTCTTAAATTTGAATTATCATGGACCTAGACATTGTATATCTATCGGCGGCCATATTGTATTGGTGGCTTGCGAACTAGGAGACTTGCACCTACACGGTTTGATTCTTCTCCTCGATCAGGCTTAACCAATGGTATGATGGTATGTGAAAAGTATGTAGCACAGATTTTTTATATGTTATACTCAGTAGTAAGAGAATCAATTATGTTACCGTTTTACAGTTTGCATTTATATGAGTAAAATTGCTAGGAGAAATCACAAAGGCGCCCTTAAATATTTGACTGAAAAAGAAATGACGTATATATTAATACATATATTCAGAATATGAATGTCTAATTTTTAGCTAACTTAAATTTGACTACTGCCTATGTTGGTCTAGTGGTTAGTGATCCTTACTGCTGGGCCAAAGATCTTGGGTACGATATAAGTATGTTTATCAGCAGTCTGGGTACCATAGTACAGACTGCCGTGTGTGAGGTGTCTCAAATGATTATAAAAAAAGTTATTACATCATTTCGATAAGAAAATACATAAAAACGAGTACAAATTTCACTATATTCTAAAAAAATATGCTAGCGACATCTGTATCATACTTCAAAAACTATCTTTGAGAACTAACTGAACTGTAACTGAAAGTTAGATGGCGTTATATGTCGATTAGTATAATATTCCTCTTTACATACTTACATTTACTGTGTATTTGAACGGGTAGGTAGACTAGGCAGTGGTGTATTAAACTCCTACTCTTTGCCAACTGCAAGTTTGTCTTACTCTTGAAGGGCAAGCTAATTGCCGTCAGCCGAGCACTTTGGGAATTAAAGATATGAAAATTGGGAAGTCATTGAAAGGGAAAGTAAGAATGGAAGGAAAGGGATATTGCTTTTAATGATGGATTAGGGAGTTTAAGTAATAGCGTGAGCAGGTCAGCAGCTGAGGGTCGCATACAGGTTACTCGAACTGGCTGTTTTCTTTCTTTTTTTTTGCTTTTATTTTTACACACTTTAAGAATTAAAGTTGAGGAAACAATAATGTATGGTAAATTCCACTATACTCATTGGAAACTAAACTTTTAAATACTCATACTACGGTTACAGAGTGCCGAGTACGGGTTTTATGTAATCACTTGTATAACGTTTACACGTTATACGATAGAACGGAGTAACACGACTGATCAGTATTACTACTAGTATAGTATTATGTTATCTGTGGTATTACATATCTTAGTTTATGCGACTGATACCAGATTGTCACTTATCCTAAGTTCTGACACATTTTTTCATTTAAATTTTAGATAGGTTGTACTGGTACTCTTTACATTGAGCTTTTTTTTTTAATCTTTATTTATTTAGAGGCTTTTATTACAGAGTAATATGTTAGCCCCATCGTGGCTTATTCTAAGATGAAACTATGTTATGATAGGAGACAAAGGAAGTCGTGTTGTTGTGCATATATCTCAAATAGATCTAACGCCGCATTTGTAGTTACATTGATCTTAAAGAAAGAACTATCAGTGCATCGTAAAAAAAATTATATTGTTCGACATCAACATTTGAATGTTTTTCCATGGTAATTATACCTACCAAACTTTTATAAATCACAATAAATACATTTATATAATTATGTTTTAGTTATTGCATATGGATGGATACATACACGGATAGGATACCGTCTGCTGGACCGGCTATAACAAAATATTCGTCCATCCATAATAACAAGTCCGTTATGTAATTTTCGAGGTCACCCACCTTTTAGCGACTTGTTACACCGGTTCTTAACAAGATATACAGTCAATGTAAGTTACCTTTAAAAATATGTGAGACAAAAAATATTGATATATAAATTAAATAGTGATTAACAATATTTGTATGTATAGTTTGTTTTAATTTTCAAGATCATTTAAGTAATAAGGTCATAGCTCAAATTAAATAATACGCATTTTATGTATGCCTGGTTGTAAGTTTAAAAAGCTTAAAAGGTTATGAGTAGGGATTGCTCCTGGGACTTTATGGTACTCATTTTTAACAGAAAATTCCGGTATTCTTCACTTTCTATCTAGTTCCGGTACTTAGTAGTTACTATACGTTCGGGACTTCATAATTTTATCACTATTAATTTCGTTCAAACCGAGTTCATGGGTGACACGGCTTTAATTAAATATACTGTACCTAACTGATTTTTGTTGATAAATTGCAGTTATATATTTTTTAAGTGGATTTAACGCCATTTGAAGAAAATGTTTTGGGGAATAGATAAATAAATGGTTGCCAGCTCTCAGTCAGCCGCAATTAATGGCAATAAAAGGTGTAAACAGGAATTATAATCTTGATTTATTGCACTTGCGTGTTTTCCAAGTGAATAATATTTAAATTTAAAGATATTTTTTCTCTACACTATCACAACACATGGCTGCCTGTAAAATAATTGCCGCAAGTAGAGGTTGCCATCGTTTGAATTAACTTCTCCCACTCCGATGTAACACTAAAACCCAAACTTAATTCCTGTAAAAACTATGATGTATTCACATTAATTGACAGATACAAAAAAATAAACCTGCAGATTCAAACGGCGCGGTATCTCGTCCTATATGTACCTAGCCTACCTATATGTATATCCCACTAATATCATAAATGTGAAAGTTTGGACGGATGGATGGATGGATGTTTGTTACTTTTTCACACAAAAACCACTGAACCGATTGCGATGGAACTTGTTATATAGATAACTAGAGAAATGGATTAAGGCATAGGCTACTTTTTAACCCGATATTCCCACGGGATCGGGGCTTACGCGGGTGAAACCGCGGAACGCTGCTAGTTATTCATAAATATTGTCAGTATGAAACTAAGATTTCTGATACACAGATAATTATGGAGGTTTGTCGAAAGGATCGTCATTCGTCCGTTTTTGTTGGAGAAACATCATTCCATCATTCCGTCATTCCGTTTCTCTACACATTTATCCTCGTATAGGTGGACATTGACGTCACACGCTTATTTGTTACATAAACAGCATAAATAATATAACACGCTTGAACTTACCGTACACAGTAGTCAAGGTCAAAACACTTACAGCTTGTCCGTGTAACGATAGAAAAACTGCATGTCATAAAAAGTAATAGTTCGAACTGGAAAGTGTACCTTGATTCTTGGTGAAGGGTTCCGTATGATTCCTCCAGGCCTCGGTGTACAAAATGACGTGTTTGGCTAGAACAACTCCTAGGGGGGCACTCTAGATGAATAAATCGCACAGCTAGATCTAAAAGAAGCTATGCACACCATCGAATTCCGTATATCAATACGCTAAACGCTAAATTCACCAGCACGGCCTCAACTCAAAAAAATAAAACGAATATTCAGCAATAGGAAAATAACTACAAAAATCCAATTTTCAGACACAAAATATGATTAAAACATAAGACTCTTACAATATCTTTCTTCTTGCTGCATAATATATAAAAAGTATTAATGTACACACACAGTAATAAGTTTTTCGCCTTTTATGAAAAAAGTGTTTTTTTGAGTTAATACCTGTTTTTTTGGCCTTAGGGCTAGGTTCTGCAAAGACGAGCATGGCCCACATTTAAAGCCGAACTATATTTTTTTTTTTATATTATAGGGGGCAAAAGAGCTGACGGGTCACCTGATGGTAAGTGACTACCGTGCGTTGCCAGCCTTTGAGATGGGAGTATGCTCTTTTTTTGAAGGTTTGAAGGTCGTATCGGTCCGGAAATACCGCAGGCCACAATTTGTTCCAGAGATTGGTTGTGCGAGGCAAATATTTCTGGAGAACCGCACATTGGTGGTGGATTGCCAATTATCCAGGTGATGGCGATGAAAGGTTTGTCGCGTTGAACGATGGCGAAACACTGCGGCCGGTATAAGTCCGAACAATTCCTCGGAGCACTTCTTTAAAATTTTAAATGCCAGCAAGGAATAAATGTAGCTATGGAGCTAATATTGCTACCCGCTCAACTGGTCAAGTAAAAAATCAAATTGTAAAATCTAAATCTTGGTATAAGTAAATGTAGTAAGTAAAACATTATTTCGGAGTATAGATTTTACAGTCAGCAGTCAGTAAAATTGTTGAAGGCTCAAGGTTCGGTTTTGAAGCCTCAATTACGGAACTATAAATTCGTAGCCAACTCATAGTACGTAATTATTAACTAGTTATTTATTTTCTCATACTACTGATTCTGTATACTTTGTACCGAATAGTGGAAAAAATTAAGAAGATTATTCTTGAAAACCAGAAACAAAAACTGTTATAACTTGCCATGGTCAATCATATTTTCTCAGAAGAATTGAATCGTGATTATTCGTGATTATACGCAATTCGTGCGTTAATACTTCCTAAAATATAAAAATCTGAACTCATTTTTTTTATTTAGTAGGTACCTAGCTATTGATGAGCTTGAGTGTACTTAATCTATATAAAAAACATGTTTTTTTCCTCCCTTTGTCTTCGCTTCATTGTAGCAATAATTTAATATGAATGAAAATTGAATTACGTTCTAATATCGATTATACACTACTGTGAGGTCTGACGAATGTACCTAACATTCGTAGTAAATTCCGAGTGATTAAAGAGGAAGACAATGCGTCTATATCTACATATAAATTGAATTATATGTTGTATAATTTATTAAATCCATTAAATATTGTGTTAAAAAGTATTACAATTTTAATTATATTCTATAAACAACTTGCAGATTAAAACTAATAAAAAAAGAAAAGAAATATATATACGGGCTATTTACATGCATGCGTCATAAAATTCCCCCACATCATCGCCTACTGGCAGTGTTCCCAGAAGGCTGGCAGCATTGCCACGTTAAATGGCAATGCTAATTCTCTGTGCAAGAAAAAGGCCCGCCTTCTGGTCACGAGAAGTGTCGATCAGTCGCTTAGCTAATTCCTTATAAACGGAACGAGCACTTGGATCCCAAGACCCTAACGTTTCGACCCGAAACGGCTCAAAAACATAGTTACCAATTAAATTAAATTATATTTCTCCATGTTATGTCCTTAGTATTAAAAGTTGAAACATTATCGAAACACAGTCGATCTCTACAATATCTCCAACTAACTGTCTGACAATTCAATTCAAAGATTTATACCATTTCATAAAAGATCAAATTTATTAACATTCTATTTCAAGAGATTAAGACTTTCGCAACATAACCATGCATGGATATAATAAAATGTTGTACTGGGAAAAACAAGGTTCTGTAAATGCCAGGGATCAAATTAAGAAATTGAATTTAATAAACTATAAAAAGAGTTAGACAAGTGGCCTCGGTAGCTTATAAAGAAAAAATACTATTTCCGAAAGGTCTTTAATACACTTTTGTTTGTAACTGACCATGTAAACAAATCTAAACAAGTCAATTTTAACGTACTTCTAATTGTTGTGTGAAAGGGAAACGAAGGAGGCCCCGTCTCCCACCCCTCGTCTGGTCTTATGATGAAGCCAGGGGATGAATAGCGGCACTCTTTTTAATCTTTAAATTTGGTTCGCCATTTAAGCGTGTTTTTTTAGTTTCACTAAACTATAATTATTATTACATATTCCTCCCTCTGCTGAAACAATTTGATTTCTATGTGTGAAAACTACTCTTGACTTCTTTTACTTATATACTCATACACCCTACAACATAAATATGTTTAACATGACATAAATGAAAATTACGAATTCTTACGGTTTTGTTTATTTTGTTGAAGAAATAGTCAACTCCCTTACTAGGAATTTAAACAACGGACACAAAGAACACCCATATTCAGGACAACTATTTATGGATAACACGATTTTTTGTCCCGTATGGAATCGAACCCACAACACTTAGCGTGGCGTAGTGGCGAGGTGACTATTTTCACCATTACGCCATCGCGATCGGTGCAATCATTCAGTCATTGTCATACAGGCTCTGCCTAGTTTGAGATCAGACAGCCGTGTCACAGTATATATATACATATACTGTGGCCGTGTGGCCCGTGTGTGAGATGTGTAAAGTTATTGTTATTATTGCACAAACTCCATTCAGCTTGAAATATATTCGTGTCACGTTATTCGTGTAATTCTTGTAATTTGTAACATAAGTTACAATTATATTTGAATCTATTAGTCTAACATCCGAAGCACGAAGTTGCGTTATTAAAATGTGGTTATAATATTTTTAAAAGGTCAAAATATTAAATCACGCAACAAGCATCTAAACACGTATATGACCTTTCATGTGTTAGAAACAGTCTCACCACCACTGCTATAAACTATGAAAATCACTAACTAACAGTAACTGCCTTGTTGTTCGTACCTCACTTAGCACTCAACTGATTGTAATCAACTTATAATACATTCCTACCCTTTTATAACCCTACTATTCCTCAATATGTATCAATCGACCAATAGTATTGCTTTAATGGCATAAGCAGTAATAATAATGTCTATTAACTAATTTCTATTAAATAGTGAACTGTTTTATAATCTATTACTGTTTGCCGCTTTTTTTTTTTCGTTTCGACACCCTCACGGGTCATCACCTCACCATGGCTATTGGTCTTCACCAAGTGAGTCTATCGCAAGGGACTCGGGTATACCCTATACTTGGGAAATCTCTACCTGGGGTGCGGCAGAGGGGATGTGCCGGACTCCTACCGACTAAAACCACCAGTGTGTTCCATCTCGCACCTTCTGCCGGGGATACGGGAGTCACAATCGTCCGCGTCGACTCGGGTATACCCTAGGAAAAAAGTCCCCAAGAACCCTAGCAATTACTGTTTGCCCCTATTTAAAAAAAAAAAATAAGAGTTTTTGATGTGGCGACAACACATCGAACAATAATGCCTGGGTTGGTTAGCTTATAATTTATTTGTAAGCTTCTATCATATTTGATCTAAGTTTCTAAGTGCAAAACTGATTCAAGGGTGAAATTCATACTTAATAAAAATGTAGGGTTAATAAAGTTAATTCACTTATAAGTGGGTAAATGGAAAAATAGTTCAAAGATCTTTGACATAGGACCCAGGAGCGGCTTTTAAGTAGAAGATCAGCAATTGCACTCAAACAGTAAAGTAATACTACGAGAAGTTGCTCCTGTTCGAGGCATCGACATTTTCTTGAAGTTTTTTTTTTATGGTATAGGGGGCAAACGAGTAGACAGGTCACCTGATGGTAAGTAACTACCGTCCCCCATGGACACCTGCAACTCAAGAGTCACAAGTGCGTTGCCGGTGTTTGAGGTGGGAGTACGTTTTTTTCTTGAAGGTTTGAAGGTCGTGTCGTGCCGGAAATACCGCAGGTGACAATTTGTTCCACAGATTGGTTGTGCGAGGCAAAAAGTTTCTGGAGAACCGCACAGTGGTGGAGTGCCAATCATCTAAGTTGTTATAGTACTCTTTGTAACTATTTGTTTAGAGTTATCACCAGAGAGAATTCAACTGACGATATTAGGTCCGCTAATTTACGAGTTGAAGATATAGCTACACGAAACCACCGTGTACAAAGTCTATCCATCTCAGTCGCCGCTAATACACCCACTTATGTATATATGTAATAACGATAGAATTTGTGGAAAAACAAATACGTTCAGAAGGTCTCACGAACAAAACTCTGAACAGGTAACTCAATTCAAAATTATTGTTATTTAAATTTGGGAGTGTATAGAAAGGGGAAGATAGGCTATACGGATGGATTGCGGAGTATGAGCAATGGAATTCCAACTCGATATTAGTATAGGGTAGTATTAGTAGTAGCAGTGCCTAGTAATATTAGTACATTTATGATTATAAGTAGTCACCTCGCCATCGCCACTACGCCGCGCCGAGTGTTGTGGTTTCAAATCCCACACGGAACAAAAATTTGTGTGATCCACAAATAGTTGTTCCGAGTCTGTGTTCTTTGTGTCCGTTGTTTGAATGTTTGTGGAGCCCCCCGCGAAACAGGAATATTCCTGATGCGGGTGTTGCGTTTTAAAAAAAGAATTTCTAAATTACCTACTTAAAGTATGAAAAATATATCGAAGATAATCACAAATTTAAAACACTTGGATTAGATTAGAAAAGAGCTGATGATCTTCGAACGGCTGAACAGATTTTCTTGAATTATATCCAAGAACACTCGCGATCAAATCACCTTTCAATCAACAAAAAAAGCACTTAAATCGCTCTATTCGTTTGGGAGCTACGATGCCACAGACAGACACACAAATACACAGACACACAGACACGACAAAGTTATAACACCCCTCTTATTGCGTCAGGGGTTAAAAATGAATGTTCGCGGTGCGGGGCTAGATTTTTTCTAAACAAATCGTACTCTAATTTGTGTGTCTGACTAACACTCAATATTTTATGGCTATAGCGAAATATACCGACATTAATAGGAATGCATGATTAATATAAGATACGCACCTACATAATGGTTCAAGGTAATCTAGTACGATGTGCACTCTTGAACGTAGTTCTCAATGGTAATGGCATGGATATAAATGAAATAGGTAGCAGAATATTGTTTACTTAACTATACTTACTGATCCCATCTCGGTTAGAATCTCTGAGTAATTTCGCATATAAACCTAGATTAAATTTAAATTACATTTATTTTGTTGAACATCTTAACTACAAAATTAGCCTAATTTATTTACGTATTATCCTAGTATTGAGGTATATTATTAGATGTATTAAAAAGTAGCACTCTTAATTAGGAAAAATAATAATATTAATATTTAGGAGATATCCATGTCCAGCAGTGGACTACAAAAGGCTGATTAATTGACTGATTCTTAAAAGAAAATGTACCGAAATAATGCAGGTTTTGGCAAATTACAAATTAACTTATTATTACATTACTTACAAGTAGATCTTCCTTACGTATAGAGATAAAAATGTTTTTCAGAAAATAATAAAAATATTTAAAAAAAATCAGTCATCCCGAACATGGCAGTCCTATACAATGTCGTGTACTTAATCGTTGTACAAGTACTTTACAAAAATGTACATGTACGTAATCATTTTAAGTGAAAATTAATGAAACATTGTAAATTACTGCCATTTTCGGATTATCTGACATTTTTTATGATGATGAAATATTATACTTTTTTTTTTAAAGACAACTCCCGCATTAGAATTACTCCTATGTCGCGGGGGACCTTACAAACATTCAAACAACGGACACAAAGAACCCGAGTCTGGGTGGGAATCGAACCCACGAATAATGATTATTTTATTGGAAGTTAAATTGAATCCTTTAACAATCAAATACAATAAAGACTTCTTGAAAATTGGGGAACGTCCACTTCATCTGACGTTCAACCTCAGACCCTGGCGCCGTCTCTTATTTCAAATCTAACAATCATACATATTTAAAATATACTACAAACAGTGCTCCAAATTAATATTTGTTACCAGCCAGCGTCTGACAAGTTCACCTGAGGTTTGAACACTACACAACATTGTGTCAGCTAAATGAAACTTAGCTTTATATTAATAAACAAACAAAGATAATATATAATTAATTTCTAATGTTTGGTTTGACAATCCCACTAATATTATAAATGTGAAAGTTTGGATGGATGGATGGATGGATGTTTGTTACTTTTTCATGCAAATACCACTGAACCGATTGCGATGGAACTTGGTAGGTAGATAGCTGGAGACCTAGATTAACGCATAGGCTACTTTTTATCCCGATATTCCGACGGGATCGGGATTGACGCGGGTGAAACCGCGGGGCGCTGCTAGTATAAAATAAACTTGAAAACAGAACGAGCTATGAGCCCAAAGTTAAGGGGTTTACTAGTAGTAAGTAGTTTCACTATCTACCTGCTGGCTCCGTCACCATATCAGCTCCAAGATGCCAAATTATAGTATTGTCATATAAACTACATAATATACATAAAAAGTTTTATTTCGATACGACAATTACAAGTAGGTTAAAATTGACTTTTTTATGTTAGGGGGGGAAGAGCGGGTAGAGGAGAGAGGGGGGAGAGAGAAGGGTTTAGGCCTCCGGTAACCTCACTCACGCGGCGAAAAGCAATACAAGCAACAAAAGTTAGTTACAACTAGTTACAAGTGGCGCTAATAATTAAAAAAAAAAAACCGACTTCAACAAAAACCATTCCATAAAAGACTTATATATGGTTTCATCATGGATGCCATTGTCAGAACTGGACCAAATTGAAATGGGACCACACAGGAAGCACCAGCTTTCAAATAAAAAAATAATCATCAAAATCGGTTCACCCAGTCGGAAGTTCTGAGGTAACAAACATTTAAAAAAAAACATACAGTCGAATTGAGAACCTCCTCCTTTTTTGAAGTCGGTTAAAAAAGCGCCGGATCACTACTTCTAAATAATAAACATAAAAACTTTCCGTACAAAAACGGTGACCATAATATTGATTATATTATTCTGTTGACAGTAGGTATTAAATAGGTACCCAATGTAACCGGTCTCCACATCAAGCTAAAATTAATTTAATTTTCAAGTCTTGACAATATTTGTTTGTGAATTTAACATGCTTATTTGCAACATAACAAATACGTAGATTTTTTTTATTAATCCATTTGTCTAATTTACGATGCGATTTCTAGTCTTTTTCAATAGTAAGTTTATTTAAAAAGGCGATATCCACTAATAAATTTTTAAGTTACGCGACTCGGATACAATCCGGGACTTAATCGCAATAATATTGTAGTGCAATTAGATTTATACTCGTACCTCGAAACCCAGTGAGAGTGAATGGATTTTAATGTTTTTTTTATTTCTAATGTCATATACTAAAACATTCAAAATAACATTCATACATGAACACAGACACGATACTAAACTGTTTTGAGGCGGAGAAACAGCTGGTACTCTTGATCTCCACTATAATATGTACCTGTCTCCCCTCCATACTCCTTTTACCTTTACCCTCACCTACGATACCTACTTATCAAGGTTGATTGTTGTCCTTTGTCGTGTACCTACATTATATAACGTTAAATTATTCTCAAAATTGTTAATGAATATTATTGGGAAAGGTAAACTAAATTGAGACGCACGGCGCCATTTTTAGCGAATAATGGAACTAATAGTCTACCAACACAATATTCTCCTGAGTTCTAGAACTTCTAACAGAGGTCGAGTCAGATAGATAGTACAAGATGTTTCAGGAAAGTTCACGAACTTTCTATGAAATGTTTTTCGAAATATTTAAGGAAATTGCATTGCGGTATGGACATTCCATTCTAGTTAAGCGATACTAAGAGTTAACAAGTGCGAAGAATAGCGAATAGTACAGTAATACGAAAATACAAGTGAGGATGACTGCAACTTGTATTAATTGCGATTGTGTTTAATAAATTGTGTCTATTTCATTACAAATTGGCGTAACAATATTCAATAACTGATTTCAAATCGATAATAGTTCTAATGAATAAAATGCCTATGAAGATCCAGACAAAGATAATATGGAATTCGAGTATAGTGATTAAATAATTGATGAATAACATTAATTTATAGAATATTTCAATACTCAGTCCGTTTATATTAATGACAAATTCAATTAAAAGTCACTTAGCTAATCGACTAGTCATGCGTGCTCTTGATAGAAGTATGTTTCTACTACATTTTGTTTGATTAATTCTCATTAATATAAATGGGAAAGTTTGATTGTTTTATGGCCACGATTAAATTCCTTTTAAAATACTAGTTGTTCCATTTTTGCCTCTTTTGAGTTACTTTTTTTTTCTTTTAAATAAAGAGTACTAGCAATGTGGATTACACATTACTGGTAGCCTTGTACCCCTCCAGCTAAGCTAAATATGCTTGTGTTAGGAGTGGGTTCACGTGCGTTTCCAGCGCTTCATGCCACCCTGAGTGTAGCCCCTCCACCCGCTATCGTGGCCCCCCGCGAGGAGGCGGCGTCCGCGTGTGCCTGGACGTCGCCTAATTGAGAGGTTTTTATCCGAAGGTGGTGACCGTGCTTTTGCGGGCGGGCGCTAGGGGGGTATTGGTATTGGTGTAGAGCTCTGTTTCCGCATTTAGACTCATAGACGGTCCATTATGCGTTTAGAGAGGCTGCCTATTTGAGCCAGCCTAGCTCCTTCCAGAAGCACAGAAGCCTCCAGGGGCTTTCGCAAGCTTCTAGGAGCGATCTCGCACCCGCACACCGCACCGTTGTGTGGCCACTCCCTCGCACTCCAGGATAACGTGGGCGGCCGTTTCCTCCGCGTTGAGACATCCTCTGCATAGAGGGCTGTCTGTCGCACTGATGGTGAATAGGTGCCGGTTTAGGGCTAAATGGCCCGTAATTGTTCCTACAACTATTCTGATGTCGAGTCGGTTGAGACTGAGCAGTCTGCAAGTTAAACGTGGTGAGACCTCCGTCAGCACCAGTTTAGACTGTCTACAGCCCGGTGTGTCGGCCAAACGACCGTTGTGCGCTTCACGAGTCCGTTGCCTTACCCATGAGCGAAGTTGATTAAAGGGACGTGGCAGTAGTATAGTTGGACCTGCCACTGACGTTACAGATCCCTTTATTGCCAGCTCATCGGCGGCGTCGTTCCCGAGTGAATTACTATGCCCTTTGATCCATTGCAGAATTAACCAGCAGAGGCTAACCGCTCTAGCGTCTGGTGGCATTCATAAATGAGATTCATGCTGTTGCCCTCCAGGGCCTTTAAGACGGCCATACTGTCTGACAGTATTCGGATGTTGCACTCCTTCATGCCTTTTGACATGACCGCAGTCGTGTCGTAAGTTATTGCAACACACTCGCATTGAAATATGGAGCTGTGTTGACCAAGCGCCAGTGATATTTTGATATTTAGATCTTGTGAGAAAACTCCGGCTCCAGTCCCTGACCCCATCTTTTAACCGTCCGTATAGATTCGCACTTCGCGCTAGGGGGGGTCCGGATGTCTTAATATAAGCTGTTCCCGGATTCCTCCTATTTTAGGCGCAGTACGGCACACCGTGTGGTTTTAGTCGGTTCGATTCCGACACACCGCCCCACCGAAAACCCCGGTGGGGTGACAGCCCGAGGGGGTTTCCACAGGCACAAAAAAAAAAGAAGGAGTGGGTTCACGTCGGCAGTGCACTGGGTGGGGTTCGAACCCGCTACTACTTGATTGCAAGTCGGACGCCTTAGCCATTACGCTACCGAAGCTTTTTTAAGTACGATGTCTTTTTGCTGACCCGAGGTTTTGATTGAATTTCACGGGTCGTGGTGGGGTGAACTAGTCCACGAACCCCCGTTATCACATCACACAAAGTATAAAGGAAGTCAGTAAAATTCTCAGAACGTGTCCTTAAGTCTCCTTACACGGGTGAGGACTTAAACAAATAGTAGTTTCTAATAAAAACGTGATAAACAAACACGAGCACAAAATAAACGAGATCGTTCGTGATGAGATGAGTGCATCACCGAAAATAATAATGATATTTAATATAAATCGATTAACCTAGAGACGTGGCACGTGGCCTTTATGAGTTATAAACAAGAATTAACTACATAATCTATTAATACTTACTTATAAAATAATATTTAGATTATATCATAGAGTTAACCCCGCATTCACAAACAATGATATGAGGACTCACAGTGAGCCCGGACACATAGAGTCGGCCATTTCAATTCTTAAACAATACTTGAACGATGAACAACGCTATGCGTTCATTAAAAAGAACCCTTTTGTAAAGAAGTTCGACAGCTATAGCGTCGGTGGGAGTGACAGTTGATGAAAATTGCTGTTTTATTTCGCACTTTTGATTGAACAGGGCACAATAATGACGAGAACAGTAATTCAAGATTTTCAAACACCTTACGCGTGACGTGAAGAATACTGTACTTTGTGTACCCCTAACGTTTAATAATTTAAATCTAATAAAATTAACTAAAAGGAGCTTCCTAATGCCGGCTTTTTGTCGATTACTTGTGGCCTTAACATTTTATTTTTTATTTTTGCAAATGAATAAGACCTTTTTAATATTTTAACATATTCCTCCATCTTTCTATAAATATTTTCTTGGTCTTCATCCTTATGGAATGTTAAAACTACATTAATTTTTCTTTAGCACACAAAAATCACCACACGATTATAGTACGAAAGCCCACGACCAAGACCATGTCCATCAGACAGATGCAATCACATAGTTCGGTAAAAAAAAATTAAAATTTAAACATATTTGGAAATGTGGTCAGGTCAGCGATTTTATACAGTTTTGACCGTAAATCGATGAGGCATACATTTTGGTCATGGGCTCTCGTACTATAATGTGTTGTATTTATGTCATACACACAGCTGTCAATCAAATACCGCAGAGACCTTAGCAACGGAAATGGACCAATCACAGATCAGTATTCGATGCAGAGCGTTCGCTTAGTAAAGGGTAACTTGAGTATCGTTTGTGAATGTCTAGGCTGGCCGCTGGCCGCAATAAACGCTATGAGAAATTTCCTTATTTGTGTAATGATATAAAGACCGTTGCTTACCATTTTCTAGTTCCCCCATCCACGAGCTAAAGTCATGTAGAGACTTTTTAAACCACCCTCCCCCCTTTCTCTGTGCACCCTTATGTAACTAATCAATGGCCCCCAATCACACTAAGGGACAGATGACGTGTTTTGGGAGTTATCCCGCTCATACTAAAAATCATTAATTAAAGTGACTCCACGATCAATAGCAGTAACAGACGAAAACACCGAGCATACATAAGGCACACTGAAAGTTCTGCGCTCCTGGCCGCTCATAAATGTTTGAATTTCGAATGTTATATTTTTTTAACATCGGAAACTCAACCATTGATTTTTTTTAATTATAATATAAAAACTTCTGATTTTATTCTAAACTCCAAGTTTATAGGTAGTTAAAGTAGTGGGTATATACGAACACGTCATGATAAATATAAATTTTATATTAGCAGATGAAATGCTATAGCCTAGATTCATCGCCTTACATTTGATAATGATTTACCTTTCACCGCTGTCGTCTATACGTATTTGTTGTAAATAAATAATGTTCACATCGCATGTTGTTGATGTGACACCACATTAATCACGAAAATAGCTCGACTCTCAAAGTGTGTAATCAAAAAAACGTAACCGAAAAGTCTCAGTCAAGATTAACCTGCGTGGTTTTCATTACAATTAAAAAGGCTCTTAACAACCTTTTATAACATGCTTATTTCACAATTTCTATGTACGAGTATGAATGTGTCAATAAAACTTAATAGCTGTAATATTTTTGTGGTACGATATTTTTTAGTTTATCTGTCATTTTGATCAAATTTCATCGACCGTGACCGTGACCGTCACGGGTGGACTGATACATTACCGCCATTAAGTCTCTATTTACACATATATTGTGTTTAAAAACTACAATATATATGGTTAGTAAAACTGAATAGTATTTTGTCGACACTTTTCGCTACTACCCACCTCTGGTATTGGTAACGCAGAGGTTTATATGTGTAGCGGGCTCGGACTTCTTGGCAACAATTCGACCTATTGCTATTACCAGATACCTATTGCTTACCCTTCCCAATTCGTCCGTATTTATCCCTTTTCTTCTATTCTCTTCCCTTCTTTACTTAACTTTCCCTACCAATATGTTCCCAATTTTCACGTCTTTAATTCCCAATCTGCCCGATTGACCGATTGCCCTATTACGTGAATACACCTCTGCCTACCCCTTGAGGCATCTCATTTTTATACATATAAGCTCACCTTCAGCCTCATAGAATGTAATCATAACAGTTATCCAAACATTTTTCATGACTGTGTTTGATAACATGTCTTAGCGATATTTCAAATATTTGACGCATGGAGAAATGAAGAAGACGTGACCAGGATCACTCTTACATAGTACAACCGCTAATATATGCACTGGCTTGTAGGATTAGCGGAGGACAAGAAACTTTGGATACCAGACAAGACACGCGTCTTCCACCATTTCTGTGTCATCTGTGACACTTCAACAGTTATGACGTCGTTTGTGTCAGTTAAGTAAAAATGAATGTCAAAGGTAATTAAAAATTTTTCTATTCTAAAAATATCTATACTAAATTCTAAAAACTTTGTTTATACATGAGTATGTTACGAGTTTCCAGAATTTTCAAATTATCTATCAGCATCTAACTTTGTGATAATAAAACTAATCATAGAGTAATTACAAGCCAACCACTATGTTATTAGCGTCACTAGAAATGTTTTATACACCTTTTTTTAATTACCACTAATTGCTACATAATTGTAGGGGACAAAATCAATTTGAGAAGAAAATAATATTGTAAGCTAAAGTAAAAAATCCATAAAGTGCAAATTAAAACCATCGGAACATTTATACTGAAAAGTATAATACGTTGAATTAATCGAAGTAGGTACTGGTCTATATTTCTGTTGAACTCTCACGTTATTACAATCGTTTTCAAATAATTTCAACGTATTTTTGAACCTACTTCAAAAAGGAGGAGGTTTCAGTTCGACTTTTTTTTGATATGTTACGCGACATCTTCTCCGTGAACCGATTTCAATATTTTTTTTTAATTTGTTGTACTGTTGTGTTGACTCAAGGTTGGTCCCATAATCATTTAAAGAAATTATTTCACCTCTAAACCTCTAAGCTTATTAAAATATATCATGAGAAGCATTGAAGTCGGTGATGCATTGTAAAAAAAGTTAATTATGGATTCAGAAACTTATTAAAACTAGAGACCGCGTGGTGGTCGAATTTCGACCATTGGCCAATATTACTTGACCTGTCATTGTATAGACTTTTGTACCATGACAGGTCAAAATATATACTGGACACTCATAGCTGTATGTACCCGTTTTTGCATTTTTTTTAACTTTGTATCAAAAGTTTTAGCATTCGTCACTTCTTCTGTGTATAAAC
The DNA here is from genome assembly GCA_963859945.1 of Euplagia quadripunctaria. NCBI lineage: Eukaryota > Metazoa > Arthropoda > Insecta > Lepidoptera > Erebidae > Euplagia > Euplagia quadripunctaria. The sequence goes on along the minus strand of OY982575.1, from coordinate 6,662,031 downwards.
TATAAGTGTGCGAAATTTCATACTTCTCCGTCCGCCCAATTTTCGTAAAAAGGGATCCAAAGTTTTCGCTTCACGTATTAATATATAGATGCTCGTATTACTATATATAGTGTATTCTTGATACACTCTTGCCAGTAGAAAGATACTGGTGTAAAAAATATAGACATTCGAAATTTAACTTTCAATTGCTATTGCGATGTCTGTCTATCATTGGGCACTGTACTCTGGTACAGCAGAAGTTTGCTGTAGCTGCAGAACTCTGTTGCTCTGAAAAAATATTGACATTCGAAATATGAATTATAACCAAACGAACACATTGAATCTGAACAATTATTATTCAGTTTAAATAGATTAAATATTCTTCCGATTGTTATGGTCGGTAAGACTTTGCGTAACATGTGACTTCAATTGTTTCATTTGCTTACTAATACAGCAATTGTGCACAAATACTTCATGAGAAGTACGAGAAACAAACACATTCCTAAACGACTTTAATGTTTACATAATAATGTATTATTTATAAACATAATAGGTTTTGGTTTTAATAGTAACTTGTTGGTTTTTTATTTCCTTTGCAGTCGCTTTTCGCAGTCTAAACAGAAGATTTATTTAGTCAAGTAATCACCTCCACGCTGCAGAAGAATACTTATTTGACAATTTAGTTCTGGAAAATATGCACCGTTTATTATTCACCAAGAAAAATAAGTCAGGGCATAGAGGAAATCCTTGTAGAAAATAGGTCACAGCAGACTAGTGCTCGAATTAAAATCATCTAACTGGGGAATCTTACCTGTCTCCTTGTCTTTCCTTCGACACATTCAAAATCACCATTTATAAACTTCTTAAGGTCATCGGAAAATTTGAGGCTAGAAAAACCAATGCATTCTACAAAATTCTTCACCAAATCATTCTTTGTTGAGGTAGCTCACCTGTGGAATGCACTGTCACTACTCATTACTCATTAGTAGTCATTTTTAGTTATTAGTTAAATATTATCCAGTTGCCTCAGCTATCAAAAAAACCTTAACTGACATTTTTTTTCTTTTTTTTTTTGAAAAGACATTAGGAATTAGGCATTAGGAATGACTCCTGTGTCGCCGGGGACTTTACAAACATACAAATAACGGACACAAAGAACACCCAGACTCGGGTGGGAATCGAAACCACGACCTATGGTGTAGCAGTCAGGGTCACTAACCACTAGGCCAACACTAGGGTTTATTTATATTTTTGTAATTTCTATCCGTTTCTATCCATTCCAAGTTTACCTGAAAGAATAAGAAGCCTAGCCTAGCCTCTAGTCCTATCCATCCGATGGCCTGAGGGTGATGGGCTGGGTTACCCGTCGCCCTAGCAGAAGCAGACCCGAGACTCTCTAAATCGGAGGGGGCAAGGCCCCCGCACCAAATTGTGGGGTCGCTTGTTGTCGAGCAGGCGGCCAAGTCTGCCGGGGTTCACAGGGATTTCTAGGGTACACCTGAGTCCCCGGCATTAGGACCCCGTGACGGAACACCGTGTGGTTTTAGTCGTTTCGAGTCCGACATACCACCTTGCCGTTGACCCCGGTGAGGTGATGCCCGTGGGGGTTTCCACAGGAAAAAAAAAAGTCCTATCCATCCGATAGGACTAGACTAGACTAGATTGTACATTTTTTTCAGGAGATGTAATATTCAATAATGGTCTACAATAATGAGTGTTTTTTTTATTATTATTATTTTTTTTGTATCTAGTGTTATTTCTGCAGGTGAGTAGAAATGCCAATGCTTCATGTAAGAGCGAGAAGGCAACACGTGAATCACGCAACTGATGTAAAGAGTGTTTATAGCAGTAACTCCATAATAAAACCCCATTTGACAGCATACATATGTGCAAGAGAAAACCTGAATGTACATTGGCCGTTCGTTATTTAATAGGCGGTCTTATCGCAGACTGCAAACTCTTCTAGAAAACCAGTTTATGTGGATTACGTGAATAGGAGAAAATGCATTTTGTGGTGTAAGTACAGTCCACAACGAAAGTCGCTTATCAAATTGTAGGTTACAGGTACTGTAGATTTAATTTTTTTATGTTTTATTAAAAACTAGACAGTGTAAAAGTTATTTTTTTGTCCTCTGAGTGTGATAACTGATAAGTATACTTATGCCTTATTATATTATTATTTTGTTTATTACGTATAATATGTATGAGTACAACGACTCGTTGCTGACTGTACTAGTTCTATTTATCAGTGTTGATGTGATGTGTGTGTATCCCACTAGCTTTTTCTCGCACTCCGGTGCTGATATCAGTTGTCACACAACTAGCAAAATATAAATATAAACCATCTACATGCATCAGGCTACTTCCTTCCGAAAAATTTAAATACGTTGGGATCTTAGCTTCAGACATTACGTTGTGAACTAAACCTGAGGCAGACAAACTCCTACTTTCATATTACATCTAACACAAGTTGGCAGTGACTGCTTCGTTGGGAATTTTTTTCTTCTAATTTTATGTTATTACGGCATTGTTAGGCAATGGGTTCATTGTTAGGCGTGTGTCTTTTTTGAAGTGAAACTTCTTTAAGCACGTTGGGCACTTTTGGAATGGGGAAAAAGAACTGAACTCGGGTGACCGTCACACTCAGATATATATATACAGATGTGTGTGTATGTGTTTTCACTTCTGACGTGCAGTAGTGCAGCAGCAGAAGGAATTAAAAAAGTGCAGTTCCCGGAGGACTCCTTCCTAGGGTATACCCGGGTCCCCTGCAATAGACCCACTTGTGTGTGGTTTTAGTCGGTTCGATTCCAACATACCACTTTACCGTTAGCTACGCTGAGGTGATGAGGATGACCCATGGGGGTTTCCACACGATAAAAAAAGGCCTGAGTATAAAAAAAAATATCAAGATTACTTGACAGCATTACCGGGCGCTAAAGTTCCCTTTTACGAGCCTCTGATCGTGTCTTCTGAGCACTTGACAAGTATTGCAGGAATACTCGTACCTCATCATCATCCAATCCATCCCAACTTCCTTCCGTCATTCGTCAGTTCTATAAAATGTAAATACAAACAATCGTATACGCAATCCTTCAATACATTGATGCAAACTAACAGGTTCATAAACAGGTTGGACATACTGGTATAATTAATATTATGTAATTTTCGCGTAACCAACAATACCAGCGTAGTGAACGCTAGCGGAACGGCGCGGCGCGGCGGCGTGGCGCGTAATACAAGTTCCTCATTCCTCTTACAATTATCCACCATTTAATGTCAGAATTTATGTCCACGTAACTTAGTGTTGGTTACTAAAGTAACGCTAAAACGATTAGAAACATCTTCATTAACGATAACTGTTATCAGGCCAGGCTTTGCTGGGCTCCGTCGTCTGTGACATTTTGAAAAGCAGCAAAACAAAGCGAAAAAGAAAGCACATGCTTATTTAAATGCGCTGAGGTACTTGCGGGTCCTTACACTGTCAAATTATATGTATCCTGTTCCTGTATAAGTAACATTGTAAACATTCGTTACGTATGTAAACATTTCCAAATAATTACGGAATCTAGGCGCACGAGAGCGTGCGGACAAGTTGTGGAGCCCGAAGCAGTCCTGTGCTATTTAAACATGATTTCAGATCCCTTTCTAACTCAGGATCGAATAAACCCATTGAAGTTTTGTATACGCCATAAGAGTCTTCTGACTACACCATGTCCCAAAATTGAAAACTCCAACTTTAATATTTTATGAGAAATGAACGTCTGAAATTCATACATATTAGGGTTGACTGACTGACTGACAGATCATCAAAAATCGATTTCTGCACTTCTAAACAATCTAGAAACATGAAATTGGGTACAGGCTTTATCAAAAGGTTGAAGGGTATACCTTAAATCTCTAATACTCTAAAATCCGGCAAATGGGTCTAGTTATTTATATCAATCATCATACATGACTGAAAAATAGCTAAAATCAGATCAAAACGATAAATATAAATGTAAGGACAAGTTTTTTATTCTGATTTTGATCTGATTAAAAATTCACCTGTTCAACGCGAAATAAAAAACTTTTTAGTGTCCCGTGATTACTTAAAAATGTTGGCAACGCTTGGAAAAAGGTGAAAACGTTTCTTATGATTGCAAGAAATTGAAAGTCACCCCAGATTCTGTAGGGTAAATTTCTATTTGTGTGAATGCTTCAAATTATGGGATAGACAGATAAAAATGAAATCCAGTACAAAGCGAACGACTGAAATGAAGATATAAGTGCGTGTCACAAGCGTTTAATACTAAATTACTAATAGAGAAACTAATCTGCTAGACGCAGTAGGTCAACAAAATAATTACGTACCATTTACTTGGTTTCCACCTTTTGTTTTTAGTAAAAACTAATACCTGGCTCTTGTGACTAATGGTTTAGACGAATATATAAACTAATTTATCAAAATCCGCCTCGCACAAAAATGTTTTGATGATGTAAAATTCCCACATACATACATACCTACTTAACGCAAACTCATAAAAACATTACCCTTTTTTGCTGTCGCCTCGTCGGTTGTTTTGTTTTGCTGCCGAAAATGTAAAGCTTTTTATTTTTTTATTTATCTTTAAATAACTTTATCATTTGTCTTGGAGGTCTTGTACTCGAGGTAAACTCCTTCATAAATCAGCCAAACTACCTATACATAGGTATAACCGTCATTATATATTCCAAACATAAAATGAGTATGTGTTATTATTTATAATTTATATGAAATTAGGTTTGACATCGGCGGGCACGGTAGTAGCATGATCTATGGTTTTAAATTGTTTAATTGACTTACTCATAAACTATGACCTCTTATAAAAAATTATTTTGGCAAATTTTTATGTTATAACTCGGGCAAATCACATTTTTTTGTTACCTAGACAAAACTTTTAACCAGTTTAGTAATAAAAACAAAAACATACTTTGTTTGCAAGATGACGTACCTACTACTAAATAATCCTACGTGAATATTTGTGAGGATGTATGGATGTTTGTTTCTTCTTCTTTCACGCAAAAACTACTGAACCGATTGCGATGAAACTTGGTATGTAGATAACTGGAGACCTGAATTAACACATAGACTACTTTTGATAATCATATTTCTACGGCATCGGGACGTACGCGGATGAAACCGCGGGGCGCAGATAGTAGAAGACAAAACTAAATTAGGTCTCACAATATCCATGCAAAGGTTATTTAAAAGAGATCGCCGTGTTTGTTTGTAACGTGTATGTTTATACATGTATTTATTCTCCTTGAATGGTGTACAATAAAGTGATAAATAAATAAATACATTTATGAAATTGATACTAAATAAAGTTTGTTAATTAATGTTATATGTTATTCTTCGTTTACCTACCTACATCAATGCCAACAAGTTGTCAATCCGTGTTTTTGTTTACCGGTCGCTAGTTCATACTTTGTAAACACATGTTCGTGTTGAGGTTGTCCGTAATATCGTGAGGCATCGTTCAAATTGATTATTTTAAGTCGTTTTAAGTATGAATTAAAGATATGCGGTTTTACTCACGTGTATATTTCGAGGATGTCTGGCGCACGCTACAATGTCGTTCTGCTCATTTTCATAGAAATTGATAGCAACGAGTAATGTCGTTTGCAGTTTGCAGTCGCAGTTTCCGGTTTGGTTTGCAATCCATCATGGACTTAAATCACCGAACACGAATAAAAAATCAACTTCGTAATTTAAAACCTTTAAAACAAGCTTGATCAAGCGCTTCACGCTACTTACGGGTTCTACCTACTATGCAATTCTATGAAATATATACTATACTTAACGAAATATGAACACACCTTTCTGTAACATTCTGTATTAGATACAAAATAATAAGTTTTCTTTGCTTTAACGGTGAAGGAAAATATCGCGAGAAAACCTGCATATTCAAGAATTCTCCATAAAGTTTGTGGAGTCAGCCAACCCGCATTAGGCCGTGCTGTGTGGGCTATGGCCAAACTGAAACGAGATGTCCTTTCAAAAATAAAACATTATTTTTTATTTATTATAACTTCCTCATTGCTAATAACCTTTGCATAAATGAGACTACTATATTATTACATTATTAAAATGAATATTTTTATACTTATTGATAATAATATAAGTAGGTCAATGAATAATTTAGCGGTATAATGTAGGTGAAGTCGACTATGAATGATTTATTCAATATATTATTGCTATGAAACATCCATTATGACTAGATATCCTAACTAGTCCTAACTATTGTAATATTATAAATGTGAATTTGTGTTTGTTTGTAACGCTTTAACTGCTCAACCAATTATCGTGAAATTTTGCATACACGTTCGCAGGTACAGAATAGGACATAGTATACCTTTTTCTTATTTTATACGGAGCAAACGAGCAGACGAATCACCTGATGGTAAGTGACTACCATCGCCCATGGATAGCTGAAACTCAAAGAGTCACAAGTGCGTTGCCGGCCTTTGAGATGGGAGTACGCTCTTTTCTTGAAGGTTTGAAGGTCGTATCGGTCCGGAAATACCGCAGGAACCGCACAGTGGTGGATTGCCAATTATTCAGGTGATGGGGATGAAATTAAAAAAATATAAATGGACACACCTTTCTGTAACAGCCTGTATTAGGTACAAAATAATAAGTTTAAAATAAAAATAAAAAGTACAAAATAAAAAAGTATGATTGGAGATACCTGATTTTATTGTCAAAACATTAACCACAGCAAGTTGCAGGCAAAACCTGGTCTTACTGCTTATTTTACATGCAAAAGTTTGGATAAATAATAATTTATTGGCCCAAATAAAATGTTAAGAATTTGACAATTTTTATAAAATTTAAAAAATGCAAGTTTAGCAATGTAACAATTGTGTCTTATTAGCTTCTGTAGCTAAACTAAGTTGGAAACCTGTGTTTCAGCATACGGCGCTTCTACCCCTCTAAACGAATGTTTGTTACTCAATCACACCATAACGGCTGTACGGATCTGTATGAAATTTGGCACGGACATAGATTATAGTCTGGAATAGCACATAGGCTTTCAGTTTTTATCCCGAAAAATGTATGGTTCTCTAATCAAAATTTCTACAAGAACAAAGTCGTGGGCAACAGCTAGTGAACAATAGGAACAGAAACAAAATATCTATTATTGATTAGAATACCGTTGTAATAACCAGTATTTGGTGTTCTTTTGAAACTTGTCTTGTCGTGGAAGATTTGATTTCTATAACACATAATATATTACTTATTTTTAAAATAAAAATTAACAGAATTCATAGAGTGCGCAGGCAACACTATATCTTTGCAAAGGTTCTGTCTATGGTTCGTAACGAGTGTAACGTTACGTTATTTATGCCGCAAATATACTAACACTATGGAGGATAGAGGTAAGGAGCACTTGCATGAGACGCAAACTGAAAAAGTATCCAGCAGAAAGTTCAAAAATAGTTCAAGAACCGACCGGAATGGCGCTAGTGTAGGCAAAGGATATGATATGAAGTTAGCAATTAATGACAGAGTGAAGTGCGCTGAATTGAAATATTTAATTTTTTTAGCTACTAGAGTAGTTGAGGAAGCGATAAATAATGAAAAAAAAACAGTCAGTCGTAGGACTGCACGTCAGAAGTGAAAACATAACTTCACAATATATTTGCATATACATACACACACACACATCTGTATATATATAATTAGGTTAAAAATAAAAAGTAGGTAATAACATATCTAAATGTATACATAGGGTACACTGGAAGTTCTGCGCTCCTGGCCACTCATAAATGTTTAAATTTCGAATCTTATATTTTTTGAAACTCGGCTCCGTCTTACGAATTTTCGATCGTCACGTGTCCTGATGCGAGTTTAACATTTTTTACCCATCCCAAAAAGTGCACAACGCCGCTAAGGAAGTTTTCACTTCAAAAAACAAAATCTTGTCGAATATCATTCTGCTAATTTATTTAATGGTTATTTCGAAAAATGCGCGATTACAAAGTGGAACTTTCTCCTTCCAAGTTACTTTACTACACCCTCTTGCTACGGTAGCGCCACCTAAATGTACACTTTTGACGGACATGTTTTTCATACACAGAGATCGTTCTCCTTGCCTCTACCCTCCATAACTAACACTTAAGTATAATGTTTTCATGTAAAACAAATACCAATTAGAAGGACTAAGATTTGCTGTTGGAGTTGCTTTGTGTACCCAAAATAATTTTCAAGTGGAAGTGATAGTCCGTTTTCGAATAACGTAATTAAGTATTGTTGTTTTTACTTGTAACCTATATATAATACGCTTACTATAATAAATAAATTGAAGTGTCTGGTGTCTGTTTATAATATTATACAGCTATATATATAGTTTTTTACTAAATGCATCTTTTGTCTGTCTGTCTGGTTGTTCCGGCTAATCTCCCATAACGGGTGGACCGATTTCCACGTTTCAGTCTTTATAAGAATTAACTTAGGGTAATTTTGTTTTTGAAAAAAAATGAAGATTCTGTGCAATAAAAAATTTAACACGTGAACAAACTTCTTTTTTCTCGTCCTAGTTCTTGACCTACACCTATCTTGTAACCCAAAATAAAAATTTAAATAACTTACCGCGATACAGATTACAGTAAAATGGGCAACCCTATTGAATTCTAATAACGCATTACGCGTTATTATTCAATTTTACGCGCCGCAACAACACTGTGGAACAATCACTCGTTAGCGTTGCCAATAAGGTGATTCACGCGAGTCAAGAGTCAGCTTTTATTCCAGTATTGTAATAGAAACCTGAAACAACCCGTTACACTGTTCATGTTTCAGTGAAAACAAAAATACTTTTTTTTCATTTAGAGTTCTTAAGTTCTTATATATAAAATATCAATTTTATATAGTATCAATATCATATTTATTCATACCCAGTACTCATCAATAATAGATAAAAATAGAATTGAATTAAAAACTTAAAAATACACTACAATAAACGAGCAAGCCGAAAAAATAATAGGCTCACTCAAAGTAATCAGTGCGTTGTTGTAGAGACTTATTAGAGTTAGTTGAAATGTCCGCGCCGACGGGGCAGCACGCGAGTGATAAAAACAGTGACGTAACCGTCATTGATATCGACACCGATATCGATAATATTAGTACTAATAATCAAACAATAACAGAAGATTCTAACGTACCAGTGATATATATAGATAAGCCAAAGGAGGTTAAAGCCATGAATGGAAACGGTAAGTGTTTATGTTTTATTGTGTCATTGTTATTCTGAAATTACGATAGAATTACCTATAATAATTCAGCCATTGTATTCATATTAAAAAAATATATTGTTACACTTAGTATAAGCCCGTCCCTGACAAATTTATTGATAAGATTTTTATAATAATACAATTTGGGATATGATTGTTACACGAAAACTTGTAACAAAACTAGACAAATAACAAGATAAGATGTATTAGCAAAATAGCAAGTTTAATAAAATATTTATACATTTCAGAAGTTTTCTAATTTAGGTATAAAATTATTAGGTAAATAACTACTAAACAATGGCGCATTGACAATGAGGTATACAAAACTTATTATTATGTACTTGAAAAAAAAGTACACACAAAACTAGGTACCTTTACTAAATATATTTTATGTCAGTTTCTTATAATATATTATAAAAAGTTATGTCATCAGTACAACATATTAAGTAACAATTTTCTTAAAGTTGTTAAAAAAATGTTAGAAGAAAACCGTAAATACCGACACTGGAGCCATTAAACCAATTTTCAACGGGTCTAACAAGTTGTCGTTCTGTTATATTAACTGCAGTAACTAGTGATGTAACAACTCCATAGCTTAAAAAATAAAAACAAACACGGAAACAATTTTATGCGGCCTTTACTCACTCTTATAAGTTTTCTTTTTGTTATAAGAGTAAATTTACGACGCTGGAATTTTAATTAAAATTTTATATTATGCGGTTAGGTATTTACTTTTTTTTAATTTAGAGTTTATAATTAACTAGCAACCCGCCCCGGCTTCGCACGGGTAGCAGAGACATCTTCAACAATCATCAACATATTTATTTCAATCAATTTACACAAAAACTTAACAAATTATACACCTGAATCTTCCTCATGAATTACTCTGTCTATTAGTAAAAATCGCATGAAAATCCGTTCAGTAGTTTTTCAGTTTATCGCGAACAGACAGACAAGGCGTGGGACTTTGATTTATAATATGTAGTGATGACACAAACGACCTAATTTGCATTCATGATACGAAATTTTTCATCGTTTATAATAATATATATAATGTGAATAATTATATAATTAAATGAATACACAAAGTAGTTTTTCATTTTATTTTAAAATTGTAGCAAAATAGACGGATGTAAAAATAATACTATTTTAAAATGTGTGGGAAGTTCACACAATGCAAGTTCATACAAGTTCGTATAAAATGTTTGAGTGTTACTATGGTAATGAAAGCTGTTCGCATGCCACGAGCCAACAACAACAAAAAATATGTTTGTACCATAAGGACACAACTTTGGTCTGGGTACTTTCATAATATCCGGTAATAGATATAATGATGATAGAAGAAATTGCACAAATTCACTATATAACCATTTTTAGTTACCGCATCAAAACAGCCTAAATTTTGACTAGACAATAGGCATTTAGAACGCATAGTTTTCAAAAAAAAAATTGTATTTTAATGGAAAAATTGTTACTTATATGTTAAATCAGAAACTAAAAGATGATATGGGCAATGTAAAATTCTCCCGTACATCTTATTAATACAATGTTATCTATATATATAAAAATTAATCCCTATTTCCTTTGGTCACGCCATAACTTGTGAACGAATTAACCGATTTCATTCATTTTTTTTACATTTTTTAATACTTTATAGTATTGTTTTTTATCAATATTTGTATTTCTAACATTGTATCTATCAAGATACTTAGGTACAATACAGATTCTGTTGAAATTTGGTCGTGTTGGCATCTCATCCATGGGCGTACCGAGAGGGGGCAGGGGGCAGCTGCCCCCCCCCCCCCCCCTTGGCTTTTCTATGCTTACATAGTATTAAGTTTATTAAAGTATTTTTGAGTAAAAATTTTATTTGCCTTTACCTTATAGAGGATTAGGCATTTGATACCACTCACGCTTTTAGAACCACAGTGTTAATAGCGCATAAGCTTTTAGTTTAATATGAGGTTGAGTCTAGATTACTTTCAAATTATTGACACTTCAGTCAAATTTATTATTTTTATTTAGATTTTTTATTGTCTTTATTGTATGTATAAAAAAACTTAATGAGTAATTAATAAAGGTTGTTTTAAGTCGAAAGGGTGAAAAGTCAATTTTAGTTTTTCGTTTATTATATACCTAATAATAATAAGTTTATTATCACCAAACATTAACTGGTACAGTGTGTTATCTATGTACATTTTTATTACATTTACTAATTGAACGCTATCTTTTAAACTAGGCAATTTTACCTGGATATTATGAAACAGTGTTCGGCAATAGAGGATTGACATTATACATAATTATAATGAAGATGATAGATGAGGCTCGTGTGGCTCGTGTCAGATAGTGATGGTTGGTGATGATTACTTGAATGAGTCGGTTTGTGCGTACTTATGTAGGTGTGTGTGGTTTCACCAGCGTAAGTCCCCCGTTAAGTTTTCTTAAATTTTCTAATTTTTCGCGCAATTTTCTTAATGTTTTCTTTCATAAGAGCCTTCTGAGAATAACAAAACCAAAAAAAATTAGCGAAATCAGTCCAGCCGTTCACGCGTGATGCCGTGACCAAGGGAAATAGGGATTCATCTTACTTCTTACTAATAATAAAAAGGTGAAAGTTTGTGAGTATGGCTGGATGGATGTTTGTTACCCTTTCACGCAAAAACTACCGAACCGAAAACTTGGTATGTAGATAGGTGGAGATCTGGATTAACACATAGGCTACATACTTTTTATCCCGATATTCCCACGGGATCGGGACTTACGCGGGTGAAACCGCGGGGCGCAGCTAGTTTATATATATATATATATAGATAGATATAATGTTAATAATGATTCTGTTTTGTCGTAGTTTTGGTGTTTCCGTAGTTTTTGTTTTTACTTCGTGAGTGTTCAGGTCGAGTATCTTTAGCTGTCTATGCAGTTTGTAAATTTGTATACTTATAACATTATATTGGTGTTTTGCAAAAGATGTTATGTGTCGGACTCCGTAAGGGACATTTTTGCGTTTTTTGGGTTCGACGGTGGCATACCAGTATGTACTTGGAGGGTAGAGCGAATCACAAAATCTGACGAACTCTCAAGATCTTATAGTCCACGTATAGTTGTTCACTTGGATATCTGTATCGCTTTTTTGTAATGACTTAAAGCAAAGCCCTTTGAGCTTGTATGAAAACCGTCTTAGCTGCTCCACCCCATACTGGTATACAATATCCAATTATTGATTAGTATAGTGCACAGTATACTATCTTAAGCGTGTGACAGTCAGCCGATCCCCGAAGAGTTCTAAATATTGGAATTAGACGCAAAATTTTAATTGACAGCGTGCTAAATTTCATGTTCCATCTTAGACCCTCATCTAAGTATACACCTAAGTACTTTACACTATTAGCTCTGATCAATGCTGGACAAGAGCAAGACCCAGTTTGGTTATAACATGTATGTGCCTGGAGTTTGGAAACTGGTGACGGTTTAGTACTGCTGTAAGTCTTGATATATCTTTATAGGATGTTTCGTCAAGATTAAGTGTCAAAAGATTCGTGTTAAGCTAATTCATTATTGTTCGCATGGCGTATTCAGCTTGAATTTTAACTTCCTCCTACGTGCATAAGCATAAGCAGGGTTGTGCCGTCGGCATATGCATAAATGCTGCATTTTTGGAGTGACATCCAACAGAGATCCTTGATGTATATTTGGAACAATAAGGGGCCTAGAATGCTGCCCTGGGTCGTATGTCATTACTTCTTCTTTACTATAATGATTGTCAATTGTGAAACGTAGTGTTTGTATACTCTTTGAATTGTGACTTATGGACTGCAATTTTTACCTCACGTGGACACAAGACGTCTTACACCAAAATACACTTTCAGTAAAACATTGGTTTATCATGTCATGAGTTTCAGTGTCAAATGTTTAGAACTTGATCAAAATTCCGGTTTCTATATATTTCGTTGTACAAGATCACACGTTTTTCCAAGGTTATAACTCAGGAAATACGATGTACCTACCTACTGCTTATATTGTGATGACATGTAGGTAGGTACCTACACATATGCTTAGCTGTTTTGATTATTAAGGAAAACGTGTCATTATTACCTGAGACTTAGATCTTTTTAAAAAATACTTCTATTTCTTATTATTATTATAATTCAGTGAGTTAAGCTCAAGGGCTTAACTAAAAAACAAATACTTTTGTCTAATAAATATTAAAAAAAAACTTTTTTGACATAGAAATAGCTTTGGCCTAGTAGACGTAGAAACTTTTATTCGATAGACGAATACGAAAATAGAAAATATTTAAATATTTAAAATTGGAAGCTGAGCGCGGGAACATGGCGTGTGAGTCGTCGTAATCAAAAACTTATCGACTAATGGCAAATTCTCGAGAAACAGAGACCTTGTTTGTTATTAAACGTTCCGTGTCGAGGATAACCGCCTCCTGCAGTTAGCCCGTGACCGTTGCGGAACCCTCCACGTGTCGGTCGAGGCTGCCGACTACAAGTGCACTGCAACGTGAACGCTTGATAACACTCTTTTAGTCGGCTCAGAAAAGAGTCAAATCACAAATTAATTTTAAATTTAAAAATATCGAGTTACTTAATAATATTCAGTCGGGACTCAAACTTCAGGATATTTAGTCGTGTTAGCGTGTTGGTATAATATACAAAATTGACAATTAAATTGAAAAAGTACTTATTTGTAGACAGTGGTATTGGTATTGGTATTGGTAAAGGGCTCTGTTTCCGCATTTAGACTCATAGGCGGTCCATTATGCGTTCAGATAGGCTGGCTAGTTGAGCCAGCCTAGCTCCTTCCAGAAGCACAGAAGCCTCCTGGGGCGTTCACAGGCTTCTAGGAGCGACCTCGCTCCTGCGAGGATATTTGCCCGTTGTGTGGCCACTCCCTCGCACTCCAGGACGACGTGGGCGGCCGTTTCCTCCGCATTAAGACAGCCTCTACATAGAGGACTGTTTGTCGCATTGATGGTGAATAGGTGCCGGTTTAGGGCCAAGTGGCCCGTAATGGTACCTACAACTATTCTGATCTCAAGTCGGTTAAGACTGAGCAGTCTGCAGGTTAAACGTGGTGAGACCTCCGTCAGCACCAGTCTAGATTGCCTACAGCCGGGCGTATCAGCCCAGCGACCGTTGTGCGCTTCACGGGTTCGTTGCCTTACCCATGAGCGAAGTTGATTGAAGGGGAGTGGCAGCAATATAGTTGGCCCTGCCACTGTCGTTGCAGATCCATTTCTTGCCAGCTCATCTGCGGCATCGTTGCCGAGTGAATTACTATGCCCCCTGATCCATTGAAGGGTTAGCCCATTGCCAGAAGCTAAACGTTCGAGTGTCTGGTGGCATTCGTATATAAGGCCGGAGTTCATGGTGTTGCCCTCCAGGGCTTTCAGGACGGCCATACTGTCCGAGAGTATGCGGATGTTGTACTCCTTTATACCCCTTGACATGACCGCGGTAGCGGCGTAGGTTATTGCAACGCACTCACATTGGAATATGGAGCTATGTCGGCCTAGCGCCAGTGATATTGTTATATTCAAGTCTTGTGAGAAAACTCCGGCTCCAGTCCCTGTCCCCATCTTAGAACCGTCCGTGTATATCCGGACTTCGTTTATGCCAGATTGATCTCGGTCGCTCTCATGTAGTTGTATTCGGTACCTTCTACCGAAGATATGTTGTTTAGGGATCCTATCGCATGGGGCAGCTATTAGTGGTTGGTATTCCACTAATTGGTTCCATAATTTGGAATGAGGACCTTCTTGGTTGTACCATAGACCTAGGTGTTTGAGTCTGATGGCTGCCATTGCTGCTTCTTGTTGTATATATAGGTCTAGTGGCGCCAGATCTAAAGCTACTTCAAGGGCAGCTGTGGGTGCTGTGCGCATGCAACCAGTGACGGCAGCACATGCGAGTCTCTGGAATTGTTGTAGTTTGTTTCTGACGGTGCTTAGCTCTGTTCTCTGCCACCAGGTAATGGCACCGTATGTGACGATTGGCCGTATGACCGTTTTGTACAGCCATAGTGTGATTTTTGGTGATAAACCCCAGCTTTTGCCGAGGAGTCGCTTGCATTGGCAGAAAATAATGCTGGCTTTGTTCAATTTTGTGTCCAGGTGCCTGTTCCATAGGAGTTTACTGTCTAGTATCACTCCTAGATACTTGACTTCCTTGGTAAGGGCTAGACGGGTGTTGAATAGTTTGGGTAGTCTTAATTCTCCTAAACTGCGTTTATTTGTGAACATGATCAACTCTGTCTTCGTCGGGTTCACTGTTAAGTCGTGTTCCTCACACCATTGTTCCACGACCTTCAAAGCAGACCTCATTCGGTCGCATACCACACTCTCAAAGGGCCCACTGATGAGGATGGTCAGGTCGTCTGCATAGCCCACTGTGAGGAACTTGCGATCATTGAGCCGAGTAATAAGCTCATTGACCACAATGTTCCACAAGAGAGGTGAGAGAACTCCGCCTTGCGGACAGCCTCTGGCCACCACCCCTCTTGTTGTGTTATTCACAGTGAATTGTATGGCTCTGTGTCTGAGCATGTTGTCGATCCATCCTGCAATTGTGGAGTTGACCCCATGCCTTGCCAGAGCTTGGCTGATGCTGGTGAAGTTAGTTTTGTCGAAGGCACCCTCAATATCGATGAAGGTTCCTAGAGTTGACATCTTGTATTTTAGGTTGCCCTCTATGTATGAGACAACTTGATGGAGGGCAGATTCTGTTGATTTGCCCATTGAGTAAGCATGTTGGTTGGGGTTCAGAGGGTAGTTGACTAGTGCAGTGCTTCTGATTTCCCTGTCTATTAGTCTCTCCAGTACTTTAAGTAGGAATGATGTGAGACTGATGGGTCTAAATGATTTCGGTTGTGTGTAATCTCCTTTGCCGGGTTTGGGGATGAAGACTACTTTGACCTCTCTCCATTTCAGGGGGACGTAGCGGTGTGCCAAGCAGCTTCCGTAGATAATCCGAAGATGATCTATCAGTGCCCTATCGCACCATTTTAGCAGGCCTGGGAAAATACCATCTAATCCTGCCGCTTTATATGGAAGAAAGCTGTTGATCGCCCATTGCACTTTATCGTGATTAATGATTGTGCGGGCAGTGGTCCAGTCAGGCTCACCCAGTGTATCTTCCTCACTGTCTTCCCATGTGTTCTCCTCGTTTGATATGCGACAACCTGGGAAGTGGGTTGTCATCAACAGTTCTGATGTCTCCGAATCTGTTTTGGTATAGGTCCCATCAGGTTTTTTCAAGAAGCCAAGACTGTGCATCCGTTCACAGCACATGATGTTTTTGACTCTATTTGCCTGATCGTTGTTCTCTATGTTAGTGCAGAAGCTTCTCCAGCATTCAGTTTTACTGATTCTGATCCGCTTCTTGTAGTTTTGTAGGGTTTGTTTGTATGCGTCCCAGTGTTGATCTATTCGTGAATTTTTGGCTTTATTGAACAACTTTCTAAGCTTACGCCGTTGTTTCTCCAGTTCCGGTCCCCACCAGTGTTGTTTACTGCATGGTCCCGTTCTGGGTAATGAAAGTGGGCATGTTTGTTCAAAGCATGTAATTAAGGTGGTGGTAAGGTTATTCGCGTGGTTATCAATATCCGCTTTGGTCCCATGGGCATTCGGCAGATGGGTATCTTTCAACCTTTCCGCGGTGATTACTCCATACTTACGGACGTCCATTTTGCGAGGATTTCGCCGAGGTTCTGGCGGTGTGAGAGTCATCTTCAGTTCAAATTTGATCCAACGATGATCCGAGCACGACGCCTCATCCGAAACATGCCAATTCGAAATATGTGATGACGCGTGCTCACTAGCTAGTGTTAGATCTATAATTGTTTGGGCTCTCGATGTGACAAATGTCGGTTCTGAGCCAATGTTGATTACATTTAGTTTAGTTGTGAGTAGAAAAGAAACAAAATCCTTACCTCGTTGGTTGTCAGTCTTACTGCCCCAAAGCACATGGTGTGCGTTGGTATCCGCAGCAACGATCAGCTCCAGTCCCTCTCGCTCGCAGTAACTTGCAAGTGCAGCCAGTTCCGGAGTGGGAATGTCTGCGTCGCCCGGCAGGTATGCGGACGCCATCACCACTTCTGGGAGGCCTGAGGAGGGTTCCTTGAGTCTGATGGTAGTCAGGTCTCTAGAACAGAACTCGGTCATTAAGGTTGTATTGGCGTGTTTCGGTGTAAAAATACATGTACGCGGGTTATCAATGGTAGTATTAAGAAGCAGTTTACCTCCAATGTTGTTTAGACCGCAGATCCTGCCCTTCCTAATCCACGGCTCCTGGATTAGGGCTACGGTCATGGTGTTGACCTCCAGCATTCTGCGTAGGCTAGCCGTTGCAGTTTGACTGTGCTGGAGATTGGTTTGTAGTGCGTTAAGGTTGAGGGGGGCTGATAGCGCCATCATCGCTATCCATTAGCGTCTCATCCAGATCGCTGTCCGTCTCTCCGGAGAGTCCCCTCTTCGGCGAGTCCGGTTTCGACGGACTGGTCTGGATGCTTGGCCCCTTGCTGGGGCCAGGATGGGCTTCCCCTTGTCTCCCGCTGCCTAGGTCTCCGGAGACCCCCTGGGACACAGCTTCCAGGTTCGGCAGCGTTTGAGGACGGTCGTCTAGGAAACGAACGTAGAGGTTACCTAGTAGGTAGTGTACCCTACGTCCGCTTTCCCTGAGCCTGGACACGTCCTCTTCTGGGATGCCGAGCACCAGGAATAGAGATTTCTTCTCCTCCTGGGGCTCGGCATGGTAGAGTGCCCAATTGGACACCTTGTAGTCTGGGTTTTGACACGTCAGCCACGTGCGAATGTGGTCCAACGTGTCCTTGGGACCTACCTGCGGTACCAGGAGTCCCGCCTTGATTCGTTTGGGAATCTCAGACTGGCGTTTGACTACCAGTCTGGTTCCCGAACGTGGTGCTTCGATCTTGCTAGCGGCCTGGCGTAGCCATTGAAGGGCGAAGTCGTCATTGCACCACATCTTAAGGACCCCTTCGCTGTGGAAGGGCTTTCCCCTAAACTGTGGCGCAACGAAGGGGACACAGGACGCGCTGGGTGCGAACATTTCAGCTTTCAGCACGTCCTGCAGCCGGCCCTCTATGGCCTCCGCCTGCTCCTTGGTGAGATCATGGTAAGGCTCCTGCATTACAGCGACGCAGTAGTCATTCGACTTTAAAGCGTCGGAGTAGCTCGTGGAGCCTGTGTTGGTGGGCTGGGGTTTTGGGCGTTTACCTCCGCCCTGTGGAGTCAAAGACTCGTCCGGCCGGCTTCTTTTGGCGGGTTTGGGCGGGCCCGAGGGCCTGCCCGTTTGCTTTGCAGCCCCACCTTTGTTGCCCCGTCTAGTGTGACCCTGCTGTGGGGTCGCATTGACAGCAGCAGGCCTCTTGGCGCCTAGTGGCGTCCCCGTAGGAGCAGCTGTACCCTTAGCTAGACTATTGTCTTTGCCGAGGGTTGGCGCATCCTTACTGGGGACAACGTGAGTCTTTGCAGACTCTTCAGCAGCTTCAAGCTGCTTACTACCACCTGGCACCGGAGGCCCCGCTAATTCTGCTTCCGCCCGAGCTTTCGCTCTTTTGGCCCTGCGGTTCACCCTAGACGGCTTTGGTTTGGGGTTTTGTGGCCTCTTCTTCTTTATGCCTACCAGGTTCCAACAGGGTTCATCCTGGCTGGGACCCGCGGGCACAGGCATTGCTGCCTTTAGGGAGGAGAGGTCGATGCTCGTCTGTGGCGCATCATCCTGGTTGTGCACCTGAGGAGCTGCCGGTTTGGGGGATGACGCTGCACTCGGGTTGTTCGCCCGAGGAGCTGTCGGTTTGAGGGGTGTCGCTGCACTCGGGTTGTTCACCCGAGTAGCTTTTGGTGGTTTGCATGGTGCATCACCTGGGTTATTCACCCGGGGTGCAGCCTGCGTTGGTGTTATAGGGGTTTTTTTATTTAAATTATCCATTAGTTAGATTTTTTAAATTCGTCCCTCTGTCCTTCCACCCTCCTTGGAGCCCTCAAGTGGGGACGTCGCGGCAAAAGGCACACAGACGCCAGAAGTAACAGAGAGATATAGAACCCCTACCCTAGCAGAGAACGGGCCGAGCTAGGCAGGAAGACGTAGTCGTCCCGCCCGTCGTCTGCCCCCACTAGGAAAGGGTTCTCGCCTGACGGCCCTCTGACGGGTCGTCGCAGCCGGTTGACCGAAGGTGGCTAGCCCCCAGCCTCCCGTGTCAGGAGAAATCCGGGCCAAAGCAGTGTGTTGCCTTTCAGCTCAACTACCAGGACACCTTCTTCCCCCCATACGGGTCCCCGCATACGGCACAAACATGCGGGTGGTTGCCCCTCCCCCCACCCACCGTCAGTCTTAGTTGATGGTGAGCCCGCAAGTATCAACCACATACTACTCGCAGAAGGTTTTGCGGAAGGAGCAATAGGATGGGATAAGGTAGGAGGGTGGAATTTCGACTGGGTGTTTCAGTTACTTCTGTTTCATAGGGAACCAGATCAAAAACAGGCGGCAACCACGTGAAGGAAAACTCCCCAGACTTGACATGGGGATCTACACGACCTGCGCTCGCTCCCATGGCCATTCGCCGTGCACGTCCTCCGGACAGGAGAGCATGCCAGGGCTGGATCTGTTCCAGGCGATCGAGGCCTTTTGGAACAAACCCAACCCTGCCCATTGTAGACAGTGTAAAAGAATTCAATTTTCTTTTTTTTCTTTTATTATATTATGATACTTTTTTTTAATTTTCACACGAATGAAACATTAACAGCTGCATATCTATTATACATTAGCCTTTAGGCCTCGTTCACGGAGACGCGTCACGCGGGACGTCCAGCGTCTACTATATAAAACTAGCGCTTATGGAAAATTGGAAACGCGGGGAGTCACGCGAGACGTTGTGCGGTGCGTTGTGCGGAGTGTGGGGATCAACGGTAGCCGTAGCTGTAGGCAGTCTTCTTCGGACATCCTACGACCATGACGTATTTTGCAATGGAGTACGATTTTATTGATATAAAATACTTCTAGTCAACAACCTATATTTATTACAGCAGGCTAACGCCAATAGTTTCGTGATTATGCAACTTTTTATCCCTCAATAAGAACAAAAGATTATGAAGTTTTTCATGGATATACCCAAATGTCCATTAAACCCTTTAATTATTTATTGAATAAAATACAATACTGAGAACGTGACAGATTAGTGTTGTGAAAAATGGGCGCCGCCGAGCGTTTAAGCGGTGGTTTTACAACATTAGCGGCAATAGCTGCAGCGCACGTAGAGATGCTAAACAAAACGCACGTGAAAATGCTTCTACATGAACGCTCTCATAATAAGCAGTATTTAATTTCATCACCGCGATTCGACGCCAGACGCCCCGCACAACGCCCCGCGTCTCCCTGAACGAGGCCTTACACTTACCGTTGCATGGACAAAGTAGTGCAATAACTTTCTGTAAGCTTGTTATTATGTTGTTACTTGTATAGGAATGTAGGTGTTAAATATGCTGAGAACTGCCACCTTTATTATCGAGGACGCGAACAATACGACTAAATTAAATAGTCTAACAACAACTATTGAAAATAATTAAGTTAAAATATTTGGACCATGAAGAAAAATCGCAGGACGTCGGTGGATGCAGGCCGCTTCCAACCGGTCTTCTTGGAAGTCATTAAGGGAGGCCTATGTCCAAAAGTGGACGTCCTATGGCTGAAATGATGATGATGATGATGATCTGGACCATGAGTTTTGAAATAAGGCAAAAAATCTGCCAGTAAGGACCCATAAAGGCGGCAAATTAAATTCAGTCCCGGGTAAAAAGAATTTTGCGCATATGAAGCAAATTATAATTAGATATAACAGATACACTATTTTTCTAAATTGATCTGAAGAGAAAAGAAGCCGGCGAAGGCGAAGTAGGAAGAAAAAATATTTTAGATAAACAACAACATCTGTCAATAAACTCCCAATAAAGATGGAAAATAATAGTTAGTAGGTTATTGAAAAGGTATGGGTTAAATAAGGTACGGCATTTAGCTTATTTTAGCCATTTACATAAGTATATAAATACGCTAAATATAATGCAAAATGATTCAAAAGAAAATATTTAGAAAAAATTGACACGTTCCACTAGTTTTAAAACTCACTGACTTAAGTTTTGGAAGCGTAAAGCGCTAGCGAACTCTGTCTTTTCGGCACAAACGAATTTTTAATCCCCTATGACATACTTCGTAGGTCGTTGTTGCTGATATTGATATTTAAGAATAACAGCAGTAGAAGAGTGGAATAAGTTTTGATTAAAGAAATCTAAAACTTAAAGAAGTTTAAGATTTCTTTAATTAATCAATAATTTATTTTGGTTTAAAGAAACTAAAATAAATTATTGAAAGAATTTAAAACTAAATTTCCTAGTCACGCACGGTACTAAAACTAGTGAAATTTCATTTTGGTTATGCGGAGGAGAGATTGCTTTCTAAATAATTTGTAACATACAAATCTCAAAGAAATTGTTCAGTGTAACTTGAGCTATTTTAGTGCGTAAGTAGCGTATACACGTGGATAATGCTGTTTAATATGCGCTCCGCAGTGCGCTTTTCCACATAAAACAACTGGGTGGGCTTATGTCTCTATGTACTCAACTATGTCATGACGTAAGAATTTTTTATTGTATTACTTGTGTTAGAAGTGAGCTTCACCTGTCCTAGTTTGGTTGGAAGACGGCCCCTGGAAATATGCAAAACAATCGAATGCGAGCAAATCTGACAGACAGGATCCGACAGATCCCTTGATTTTTAAAGAATGAGAATCTGGTCTTCTAGTATTGTACTTTTATCCTTTTTATATCCTTCTAAATTTGTCTAAATTTCTAAGTTGGTACGCATTAAATTTAACAGTTTTCTCGCTGAAACGCTATTTGTAATGCGGATCAAAGTACCTAAAATGAGAAATATAGATTTTTTTAATAAAAGCCTTTTTACAGCGTTTAAATAAAAATGAAAGGGAAAGCAATCTTTATAGTCTACATATTTACTAAAAAAATACTTTACAAAACGAACCCAACATTTAAAATAAGCTATTTTATGAAGTTGTTTTTGTGTCATGAATACATATGTATAGCTGGAATTACATGAAATTTATTGAAAGAAAAAAAAATTAAACATTCTAGGTAGTCCTTGGAAACTTAGTCATTTTTGACAATCACTTTGAAGAAAACACATTTAGATGTAAGTTTATGCTGGAACTAGCATTACATCATTGTTGTTACATATTGGGATCGTGCACGACAGTAGCGCCACTTAGCATGCGCAACTATTCGGGATTATGTCAAATAATGACATACAAATGTTTTATTATTTTCTAATAAATAAAGTAATTAAAGGTACATAGAAAGACAAGAAACAGATTTTTAAAGGAATTTGTTAGAAACAGTATATTGAAAAATCGATATAATTATAAAAACCGGTTTTGAATGTATAAAACACGACAAAAGTTTTCAACCTCAAACTCTCTTCAAAGGAAATTAGTTTTAGCTCAACATGTAAGAAATGTTGAAGAGCTACGAAATAATGGCCACAGTTATTTAATAGTTATTTCACGAATGCAATTAAAACTTCACATTATTAAAAAGAATTAAAGCTTGACATCATTAAATTGTATTAAAACTTTGACATTATTATAAATATCAGTATAGATATATTGAACATTATTGAATTGTAAATAATTTTATTATGATTATTTGTATCAATAATTATAATGATAATTTGCATGTCAATAGTATTGACTAAAGTCGCATGTGTTAGAATATTTAAACATGTAAGATCTTTCTGTACCGACTTTTCTGCAAATAAATAAATTTGATTTGATAAGAGTCCACATCGTTCGTCAAACATCGGTGACATTAACACCCTATAAAACAAATTTAAAGTTAAGTACTCTCATAATGCTTTAAACGTACGTGTAGGCTACATAATGTTGTACATTATGATATTAATAATAGTAGTATTTTACGGTAGGTAAGATACTTGAACAAATTTTTGCAGTTCACAACACAACAACAATTATGATCCATTTCAGATTACCAACAAATTGTAGGAAATCTCAAAGTAATTTTGTTTGACTGATATGATAGACTATCCCGAATTGTTGCAGATTTCTGCCACGGCATGCGCTAAGGTCGCTTTATATACCCCCACCATGCACTTCGCACGTAGCGAGATTAATCAATAAGAAAATCACTGAGATTTATAGATCAGGTTTAAAGAATCTTAATTTGGGGTTAATGCACTCAAGTGTTAGAAATTCAAATTCAAAATCTTTATTTCATAAAGTTGATCATCATGATTCGAAATCGTCAATTTAATAAATAATTATTATAATTAAAAATTATAGATCAACACACACAGAGTCATCGCAACATTAGTTTGCTTTGTCAAATGTAAAATTATTAAAGGAAAAAAAATGGATAACATAATATCATGTACCTGTTTTGATCTATTCTAAACGGTTGAGCCTTGAGGATATACATAATTCCTTCTGGAACGAAGTTCCTTATGGCGCGTTGCGAAATGGGGCTAGACGGAAAAAATTAACACCAAAAGTTGGAACGACACTTTTTGCTATAGTAAAAGAAATAAAATTTTATTACAATTCCTTCACTAATTAATCGAAAGGAACTTCGTTCCATCCGGGTGTCATTTGACACCTCTCATTTTTTTATGAACAAAATGTAAGTAAGTAGGTAACTTAGGAAGTCGAGAGGACTAGCAGTCTCCCGTCACGCAGAGGACGCACCAGGCGCCGTAGGGCACCTAATGACTTACGGCCTCCATGAGCGCTGGCCTTAAGGCGTCGGAAAAGGTAACCCGGCGCCGAAACATAAGTAAATAGGCCCGAGACGGTGGCGCGACGTGCTCCACGAGCTCCTCTCTAAACTGAAAGGAAACACGGCTCCTACTCACGACTGCGAGACTACCTGCTTTGTGGACAAGTCTGTCGGGGGTCCAGGGAGTTCCTTCCTAGGTTATACCTGAGCCCCCGGCCATAGACACCCGTGACGGAACTCCGTGTGGTTTTAGTCGGTTCAATTCCGACATAACCACCTCGCTGAGTGGTGAGGTGGTACCCGAAGGGGTTTCCACAAGTAAAAAAAAAGGTAGGCAACTTAAAGAACTTTCCCAACATAAAATCAATGAGAACAATAAATACAAAAAATACTTCAAACCATATTGTCCCCTGTTCTCCCGTATACTACATTAATTTAGTATGCGAAAAATTTATTAGGTACATACATTGAAACCGGATAAAAAATTTTTTGCTGCGAAAAAAACTTGATATTAGTACAGCTTTATATTTCTCAATTACCCTAATACATTTATTGCATCTTGTCATTGTAATCTTTAATTTTAAAATGATCATAAGTATGGGCATGCCTTATGATTAAGGCTGCCATCCGTCCGGGTTTCCCCGGATTTGTCCTAGTTTAGAGGGCGTCCGGGAAGCGTCCGGACGGGGTTTTCAAAAGGTGTCCGGGGTAAACCTGGACACTATGTCAGGAGAAAATTATAATTGTTAGATGAATCGAAAAGCTGTTTAAATTAATATAAAAATGTAAATGGAAACTGCATTTTTATAAAAAAAATTAGGGTGTCCGGGAAAAAATCGCAATTTCACACATTTGTCCGGGGTTTTTGGAGTTTTTGTCCGGCCTCTGTAATTTAAGTGATGGCAGGCCTACTTATGATTAATCTAAAAATAAAGACCATTTACATAACACCTTCGAATATGACGCGAACAGTCCCCATTAACCTGCCAACGTCTAGAAATATCTCTTGAGAAATGCATGTACATAATTATTATAAGTAGGCACATTCAAAGAAAGAATGTTGATCGTTGCGTAATGTTGTTGTTGCTTTTGAAATTCGAATGCAATCTCTTGGAATACAATCTGCAGCTGAACGTCCTCGACTTACGAATTGGTAACCTTTAAAAACAATTAAAATTTCGTTTCGATTCTATCGTGTATGTTTTATCCATGGACGTAATTCGGTTATTCGATTGTTTAATCATCGAATAGTACCAATGAGTCCACCGGCCGAAACACACGCGAGCCCAGGTGCGGGTGAAGGCGCTTGCGACTCACGCACATTTTATGAGCATATCATTAATATTGACTTTGTGAAAAGTAGTGAAGTGACTGTTTTGGATATGGAAATCGAAGAAGATGGTATTTAACTTAAAGTTTTATTTTATTACTATCTCAAAAGACAATATTCGTTCTAATATTTATGTTTTAGGATAATTTTAGAGGCTTTTTTGACATTCAATAACGGCCATATCACTTGACACTGGGGCTCAGCAAGGTTCATTAACCCTACATCAGTTAGATCGGATTAGGTACCTGCTTATATTCTGATTCGAATAAAACTTTATGCTTCTAGTGTTCCAAAAAGAAATAATGAATGAAATTGTGAGAACCGCCCTGATTACCCTGTAAGATGCTCAGAGTCAAAGAGATCTCAAGTTTTAATAGATATTAAACAAGAGATAGCCAACTTAAAACCAAACTAACGTCCTTTGGCATGCCCCAATTAATTCTCGTCCCCGGGGAACAATAGGAACTGTACTTACTAACACCACCAGAGTATGCTATGACAGTACAAAATATTCTTTGAGTAATCTTGGAAAGGATTAAGGCCTTTGGGAAGGGTTTTTGCCCTTAAGCTCCTAAGGGTGACAAATATTGTTTAGCAAAAAGGCGTCTTACTACACTTAGGTCACCCAAAAATAACCAACATTTACTTATGTGTCTATTATTTCTTTTATAAGATACGGCCTAATTGCATTTGCGGTTTAATAGAAAGTCTTACTAATGAATATGAGTCAGAGATAATAATTACTCGCGGTTTTTATAAACTGATTAGTAATAAATATGTAAATTATTTGGAATTATGCAGGCTATGCTATATAAATGAATTTCATAATATAGGAATACTGATTACAGCGGTACATGACACGGGCTGTTTTTATATTGTGAAAATACCCTCGGTTCGTTACAGCCGGGGACCGGGATGCAAGCTAAATAATACATTTTTGATAGATAGGTGATAGTACATTTAAAATTGCAATACTTAGTTACATTTCGAAGGATGTCAGGCCCTGACAGGCCCCGAACTACTCAGACATAATGAAAATATACATATGAGTATCTATATATTAATACGTGAAGCGAAAACTTTGGATCCCTTGTTACGAAAATTGGGTGGACGGAGGAGTATGAAATTTCGCACACTTATAGTTTATACAGAGAAGAAGTGACGAATGCTAAAATTTTTCAACAATATTTGCTACAAAGTTAAAAAAAAATGCAAAAACGGGTACATACAGCTATGAGTGTCCAGTATATATTTTGACCTGTCATGGTACAAAAGTCTATACAATGACAGGTCAAGTAATATCGGCCAATGAAATAAACCATGGTCGAAATTCGATTACCACGCGGTCTCTAGTAATCGTATAATTTTCTTACCCTTTCCTAAATTTATTTGGGATCGGCGCAATGTGTTCTCCTCCATTCAACTCTATCATTCGTCAGTTCCCTGTAACTATATCTAACTTCTAACCATATTCTCTTTCACCCAATCCATCCGTCTTTTCTTTGGTAGTCCTCGCTCCACTACCCAAAGAATGAATTCAAACTTCAATTGTTTTCACATCAACAGACGACACATATCTTTTAAAATCATTCTGAAATTCTCAAGCTATCCCTTCAACAATAAATAAATTTGACAGATATCATGGAGATTTTCCAACAGAAGCATTAGATACTTTATTCGATATTTACGCGAATCATTTTACCTATTCTTTTCGAGTCAATAGATTTTATTTAAGAAAGTAGACTCCAAAATGCGTTTCATGTGCTACTTCATCTAGGGTAACATCAACGAAGCGAGAATTTTGGTCCTTAAGGCGTATTTATACTTTTTTGAGATAAATACTTATTAACAAACATTTATTAATAAATTCCAAACCTTTACCGACAGTTCACTCAGATGTAATAAAACATTTTTTTGCAGAAAGATAAATGTACCTACCTACTATAATAACGACAATTTATTTTAACTTGCCTTATTTTTACTACCCGTCAAGGTACAAAAAAATCCCATATATCGATTTAAGACAAAATCAACTTTCCAACCGCAAAATAAAAGTCTGTAATGAAAAAACCTATTTTTTTTCTATGTTATAAAAACAATTTAACCACTTACGGATTTTTTCGTTTACTTGTGCTGTAAAACCTTGCTTCTCACCAAATTTCATAATTCTAGGTCAATGGGAAGTACCCTATAGCAAGTAACTATTATCTTATCTGTGCCTATAAGTTTTGATTTACCTGCGAAATGTTCCAATTTGATAAAATGTAATGCTTAATGGACAAATCTTTTGATTGCGAAGACTAACTTTTTGACAGCTTCAAGGGACCGCTACATAAGTATTTGGCATTCATTTCAACTTGATGCTTTCACGGAGTATTAAGAAAAAGAGTCTTGACAGACAGACAGACGGACAACAGAATGATCCTAGAATGGTTCCTTTTTAGGGTTCCGTACCACTTTGTTGTCCGTCCGTCCGTCCGTCTGTCTGTCTGTCAAGACCCTTTTTCTCAGAAACGCGTGGAGGTATCAAGCTGGAATTTATGGAGCTGGAGCTGTGAAAAAATCAAACTTCTAAGCCAACGCAATCAAAAGTTACAGCCGTTTGTGCCGCAAATTTTCAACACTCGCAAGGGCATCAAAACCTCCAGGGTACTTCCCGTGAACTCAGAATCTTGAAATTTAATACGAATCAACATCTTATAGCACAGATAAAGGAAAAATTGGGAAAACCGTAAATTTTTAGTTACATCATATAATAAAAATATTTTTATTAATTTTAAACTTACTACCCCTTTTACTTATATACCTACAGGTTTGTACGGAACCCTCGGTGCCCGAGTCCGACTCGCACTTGGCCAGTTTTTCCTTTTGAGGAACGGAACCCTAAAAAAGGTTAATTTGTATAGTAGGTATGGCATCGGGTTCTCTAGTTTCTACACTCACAGTCGCAAATTAAAATCCGGAGACCTAGCTGTTATTGCAATATTGCCCCTAAATAATTATAAATGTCAACAAATCTATAAAATGAATTGTTTTGCTTGATTATTTTATGATACTCCTTTGTACCAAAAGAATGGCCACGCATGGTCAAGACTTTATTGTTAAAATTATCCAACATAAGCAATTCTTAAGAATAATAGAGCTTTATAATGATTTACTATAAATGTAAATAAATTAACGGTCCTTTGCGTAGATAATGCATAGCTCTCATCAAAGAGTATACAAACACTACGGCTCTCATAGCTTCACACACTTCCTAATATGTCGTAACCATAAGGAAATTGATTTTATTCAGGCGTTCAAAGTATATAAATTACTAGCTGACTCGCGCAACTTTGTCTGCGTTCAACACTTTTCATTGATGCTCTGCTCCTATTGGTAGTAGCGTGATGTTATATAGCCTATAGCCTTCCTCGATAAATGGGCTAACCAACACTAAAATATTTTTTCAATTCGAAAAAGTAATGCCTGAGATTAGCGCGTTCAACCAAACAAACAAACAAACTCTTCAGCTTTATAATATTAGTATAGATTATTTTTAGCTAGATTTCGAAGAAAGTTGGTTTTGTCCCAGTTGTCGAATTTTCCAAAAATTTCTTCACAGGAGGTCTAGTTATGATCCCTAGACCCCAAAACAACCGCCAGTTAAAACGTTTATGTATATATATGTATGTATGTATGTATGTACCTCAATTTTACCGGCACGATAGATGGTACAGACGGTAGAGATGATAGAGACGAGGTCGCAATTATGCACCGATTGCTTTCAAACTTGGACGAAAAATCTTAAGGGCAAAAATGAAGGTTAAGTTCGTGGTTAAGTCGAAGGTTAAATTATTCCCCCAAAGAGAGGACTGGGGGCAGATTTTCAAAAAAATTGATAAAATACGAAATGTACCTCTGCGGGCCTGCTGCGGGCCCGGATTTTTTTTTATTTTATGTCGGGCCACGTTGATTTTCTCTCTTTAGATATACGAGTATATAGGTAAATCAAATATAAATCTGTCAAATAAAACAAAATAATGTTCTAGTTGTTTGCCAGAAGTAAAGACGAAATTAATATTGTATACCTACAAACTCTTCGATGCCTTACAAACAATGCCTATTACGCTTCACTGCCAGCACAGATAACATAATACTACTGCCAGGAACTTTAACACGATATGTACAACAAATACACAATATATCCAATAACTAAAGAATACACTGTTAACCTCATTCTAGTTCTAAAAGGCATTACCTTGTCATGGGTTTTGTGGTTCATTTGTAAATATAATTTTGTCACTTTAAGCCACTTATTTAAAGGTTATAAAACAAAAGTCAGTTTACGTCATAGCCAAAAAGCGAGCCATCCATTATGACACTGTCTGGGACAGAGGTATCTTTATTGTCGTGAGTCGTGGCCTTTATTCAGTCAATTATATTTGCATATACTTATTGCCATATATGAGAGAATTAACCCTGTCTAATTCGCTACACAAAGTAAATTTTAATGGAGACCGACAGAATTCGGCCATAGGGACAGTAGTTTCGTATACAAATTAAAATAGTAATTGTTTTCTTTTATTTTGGAATAAATATTGCTAAAGATTTGGTTGTATCAAATGAACATTATATTTATAAAAACTATTTGAAAATATTATTTATATTGATTTTTACGTACAGTTTATTCAATCTGCAACTGTAAGGGCGTTGGTACTGCATAATAATAAAAAAGAACAAACTGCAATAAATAAATATAAATATCGTTTACAAAATATTTTAAAATCTCTAAAAATATTTGTAAATATTTTTTTGTGATATAAATAAAGAAAATTTAAATTAATTGTTTTGAATAAAGGTAAAGTAGGTCATTCGCTAACGAGCACGATAACATCGATCAAGTTTTGTATGATATTTAATATTACTAAAATGGATTTCGATAATTCTGCTCACGTTGACCATAGCTTGCTTTTGGACCCTGTACCCCTTCAAAAGTTAACCCGCATTTCTTTGGATATTGTAAGGATTGGGAGGTAGTGCGGTATCCCAGATCGGGGTGTCGCTGATGAGAGGAGGATAATTAAAACATTGACAAATACTAATGGCGTTATATTAAATATTAAGCTTTAGCACATTTAACATGTATAAAAAAAATCATTGAATAACTTAAACAAATCAATATTAAATTTCTTGAGCAGACCGTGCTGACTTTAACGGCTCCCACGAGAGTCTTTCCTGTTCTGATAATTATACATTTCAAATATTGTTCTATAGAACTCAGTGCAGAGTTCTCACACGTCAGTATTAACGTTTGTCACAGAGGTGTGACAATATGTTGAAGATGATTTGCGCCTGAAAATGGATTTTCTGATATCGCCTGATCAATGTATACAACGCATTAATTGTGGTACAGATGCGATGTTACACAAAAGAGTACTAAGATGTTTTATAGGCAAAGGAGTATACATATTCTTATCCTCCTTGAAGTGCGACATGTAATGGATTACTCCGCTAGTAGTATTTTTCGTTTCAACTTAGGTATGAAATGTAGCAATGTGCACAAAACTAATTATATTATTGGTTTCTACATAGCTTCAACTACTATTAAGTAATTGTTAGTCAATATTAAAATGTCTGTGCCTTGGTCAAGAATGCTACTTTATCAACAATGTCTTAAATAAATTGTTAAAATTAGAGCATTTCTTTACCAATCATAAAAATATTTACGTTTCCCGATTCCTAAATCCTAGTTAAAATATATATTTCGATTAGTGCATGACGTAGTCGCTAGTTTTTGATATCGGCCGGCCGGATCGGTCTATGAAATATACATTTTGTTTTTGACGTGATAATGGCTTATAAATCGATGAAAGCCGGCAGCACGCACGAAAAAGCATGACTCATTGTCACGTTCCGCCTGAGCTGAGCGTGCAAGCGAGAGCGCGGAACAATCGATAAAGAGGCACGATCGGTGATGTTATCACGTAAAATTATCGTCCGTAAACCGACTTTACAGACAACCAATTTTTTTAGTAGTAGTGATCTGTGCCTACCTTTTATTCCTCATTAACGACAGAAATGAATAACCATTCAAAGCCAAATTGATTCATATTTCGAATGTCATCAACTCATTTGACAACAGCTAAAAACCGCAAATACTCATCACCTCCATACCGGACGTTATGACACGTCACTCGAATCAAACGGACATTAATAATGACATTATCTCTAATTGACTGCGATTTTTGAACTTTTTTATCGTCTATAAATTTTTCACACTTTTAATTTTTTTATCCTGTCAAGAAGGCAAGCAAGCTTACAGCTCCTCTAATAGTAAGTGGTTACCACCTACAAAACCCTTGTAAGACCATCGATGTAAATCTATCATACAATTCGTTTATTCAATAAATCATTTATTTATTTTTTCTAAGTGAAATTTGATATTGGTGTTCAAATTGTGGAACCTATTAAGTTGTTGCATTTTTTTATATTCAACCTCAATATCTCTGGTTTCCCTGTTTAGGATAGAATAAAATAGCTTAGAATACCTTTAGGCTCACGGGTTTGATACAATTCCATCGAGAAATGTCTGTAAGAAACCTTGAAAGTTTAATTTTAAAACTTTAAACTTTATAGAGAATCAAATCATTGAACACTTTGGTATGTTTTGACGCTCTGAAAAAATGCTAATAAATCTATGGAATATCTACTTATTGCTACTTGCTATTTACTCCCGCAACAACAGTAATGAAAACAATACCTACATATTCGCTACGTGCGAAGTGCATGGTGGGGGTATATAAAGCGATCGCAGCGCATGCCGTGGCAGAAATCTGCAACAATGCGGGATAATCTATCATATCAGTCAAACAAAATACTTTGAGATTTCCTACAATTTGTTTGTAATTTGAAATGGGTCTTAATTGTTGTTGTGTTGTGAACTGCAAAAATTGGTTAAAGTACCTTATCTACCGTAAAATACTAATTTAAGTGTGCTACCTAGGTAATATAGCACATTTAATTACTATTATTAATAACATATTGTACAACGTAATGTAGCCTACATTACGTTTAAAGCATTACGAGAGTACTTAATTTTAAATTTGTTCTATAGGGTCTTAATGTCACCGATGTTTGACGAATGATGTGGACTCTTATCAAATCAAAATTATTTATTTGCAGTCGTCGGTACAGAATATTCTAACACAAGCGACTTTAGTCAATACTATTGACATGCAAATTAATTATCATTATAATTATTGATACAAATAATCATAATAAAATTATTTACAATTCAATATGTCCATACTGATATTTATAATAATGTCAAAGTTTTAATACAATTTAATGATGTCAAGCTTTAATTCATTTTAATAATGTGAAGTTTTAATCGTATTCGTGAAATAACTATTAAATAATTGTAGCCATTATTTCGTAGCTCTTCAACATTTCTTACATGTTGAGCTAAAACTAATTTATTTCCTTTGAACAGTTTGAGGTTGAAAACTTATGTTGTGTTTTATACATTCAAAACCGGTTTTTATAATTATATCCATTTTTCTATATACTGTTCCTAACAAATTCCTTTAAAAAATCTGTTTCTTGTCTTTCTATGTACCTTTAATTACTTTATTTATTAGAAAACAATAAAACATTTGTATGTCATTATTTGACATAATCCCGAATAGTTGCGCATGCTAAGTAGCGCTACTGTCGTGCACGATCCCAATATCTTATTACTTTAAACGAGCAATTCTTGTATGTATGTATTTATTTATATTTCGGGTATCTCGGAAACGGCTCTAACTCTCTGAAATTTTGTATACAGATACAGCTTAGCCAGCGAAGCTCGGTCTCCCAGGTAGTTATGTATTACCTGATTACCTACCTATTACTAGATAACATTGTTAGGTACTATTTTTGATTCGACGTGAAAAAGTTTCTCATGTCATGTATTGTTTTGTAATATGAAAAAAAACGGGTAAATATATGTTTTTGTGAACGTGCCTATGACTTTATTTATTAGAATAAAAACTTCCAAGTGTTCTATTCATATTTATTAAAGGTATAGGTACAGTTACACTTGCATGTACATTTAACCGGCTAGTTTTCCTTTCGGGCCCTTTATGTATGTTTATACATAGTATAGCGCCTGATACCGACCACCGACGCGGCAGGTTGCTGTACCTCTTGATAGCGACCTGACGCGTTTTCTTACCTTACCCCTTGGCCTCCTTCGAGCTCAAACTGAGCGAGCGAATACACTCGTAGGCATTATATTTAATTTATATAATATGTATAATTATAGGCTAAAATAAACTTCTAATTTTCACACTTATCTCCTTATTAAAATCATAGTAAATTAATAATTACCTATTGTTATATCATTATTATACTTATCATTATTATTATATATATTTTAAACTGTCTCGTAGATCCTGTAGCGTAAATTTGTACTGCTAAAAGTCACTGCATAAAACTTGCTGCATTTCACTCAAAAGTTAGGTAAATTTTTATTTTTTTTTTAAAAATACTCAGTGACAACACGGAATTTGTAAACATCCCAATACAGTACAATAGGCTCGTCCCAATGTCATGAAAGTCATGAAACCAAAAATATGGCTAGAGAATTAGCATTGCCATTCAACGAGCATTCACACGACAGCGACAGTCTGTGTAATGTGGAGGAATTTGTAAAGCAAACATTATACACCTACCTACCTATTATCACAGAATATATAATAGTACCAGTATATTATTATGTAAATAGTCAATTATTTTTGTATTTTACTAAGGTATAAATGTGTGTCTATATTATATATTATTATATATAAATAATATTTTTTTTTTTTGGGATAGAGGGCAAACGAGCAATATGTTTTTGTGAACGTGCCTATGACTTTATTTATTAGAATAAAAACTTCTAAGAGTGCTATTCATTTTTATTAAAGGTATAGTACAGTTTAACTTATATGTATATTTCGTGTATACCCAACTAGTGTTCCTTTCGGGCCCTTTATGTATATTTATACATAGTATAGCGCCTGATACCGACCGCCGACAAATTCCGAATAAAAGTTAAAAAATCTTAAACTTTCGGATAATGCCAAAGTTTTGTAGTTATTTCTATATTTCGATGAAGTGTGAGCATTAATTTTATAGTATCAACTCGTTAGTATTATTATTTTAATTAACAAGATATGCAACACGTTTAGAGAGAAGTTAAATGTCAGATAACGTTAATTGCTGTCATTGTCTTTAATTAGGTAACAATTTAGAGAAAATATTCAAGCATTTTAATAGCGGTGATAATTATACCCGTATTTTTTTTATTTTAATGCAGGCATAGTTACTAATTTTATATTTAATAAAAAAAAACAAAAAATATGTGTGTGTGTGTGCAATTCACACAAGGCAGAAGTGAAACTTCAAATTAACAAGATGTGTTAAATAATTAACATAAATTAATTAGGTAACCAACGAATTTTAATACGCAAATGCATAAAAATGATACACGTGAATGATACACCACGTTGACTACGACGCATTTTCTGAAGGCTTCGTAATACCTACGCAGGCGCAAAAACAAAGATTATAGGAAACACTGTATACTTGTATTCTATCTCATTCTCTTGCAGGCTAAATCCTATTTATGAATAATATGTTTGTCTCTTTTTAGTGTGACTTTTTCGTTTTATCGAATTTTCAAATCACAACGGTTGTAAAGAAGTTTCACTTCAATAATTATAGTTTGGTAAAATTAAAAAAACACGCTTCAATGGTAAACAAAATTAATAACGAGATTCCACTATCCACCCCCTGGCTTTATCATCAGGCCATCTTCACAAACCCCAATTTGTTGAACTCATAAAAACAAATCATTTGAGCCCAAACTCGAGGGATTTACGACCACCCACTGAAGAGTTCCACTATCCACCTCCTGGCTCCATGATCAGATCAGCTCCAAGTTGCTAATTTAGCACTGCTGCGACCTCAAATCCCACGACGGTTCTCTTTCCGCACAGACTCAAATAAGTATACAATCAATATTAAATTACAGTAGTGTCGCGCAGAATCCACAGATGGCGTAACAATAAAATAAATCAACTCGCAGTCAGCATATTTCGTTGTGCTAATACTTTTTTGCGGCTAGCCCCCTTGCTCCGGCGTGAAGTGTATCGTGTGATAAGGAATAAAACATTAATTTATTAATTAAAACTGAAAATCAATTAAGTATCACTTACTCTGATGGCAAATAAAAAGCTCTCTATTTTTTTTCTTGAAACTTTGCGAAGTCCCAAATATCCCAAATAAACCAGCATTGAAAGAAGAAAGAAAGAAAATGAGTTTGTTTAATGAAACACAGCATATAAAAAAACAATAGTACCTACAACTATTTTTTTCTTAAATGACTAGTTGACCTTCAACACTCATTCTTGACCTTTCTCAGCATTGATGATATTTGAATGTCATTGCTGACTATGGCGTAATCCTTCTCATACTGTTACGAAGCTCATGCCCAGCCGTGGGATACGTTTCAAACAGGACTTATTAAGTCATAGAGAACAATATTTAACAGAAAATCAACTAACAATTAATATACCAAGTTACAGTTGGTGGTTTTCAGCAACTTTCGATGATGTTGAGAATTGTGTCTTCCTGTAATCTAGATATTATCTGTGTATGTATAGTATCTTGTTAAACAGGATAGATGTACGTGCCAAACATTTCAAGCCGAATGTACGAACAATAGCCTTGCTATGTAAACACCAATGTGTGTTTATCATTGACAATGACATACACTCGAACTGCGTAGATGATGTTATGTAATCATCATAATGTAAATGTTTTATCCCTTGTTAGAATAGTCGTGTACAATAAAATAATCAGCCGTCATGTCATTAGGTCTGTAGCAGT
This sequence comes from Euplagia quadripunctaria, assembly GCA_963859945.1. NCBI lineage: Eukaryota > Metazoa > Arthropoda > Insecta > Lepidoptera > Erebidae > Euplagia > Euplagia quadripunctaria. The sequence continues at coordinate 6,625,744 of OY982575.1, read as the reverse complement.
CACTAGTGAATACTATACTATATTAACAGAAGGTGATGGCAAGAGATGGGACATTTTTAACCGACTTCAAAAAAGGAGGAGGTTCTATGTTCCATTGTATATATACTTTTTTATTGTATGTTCACCGATTACTCAAAGACGCCTTAACCGATTTGAAAAACTCTTTTTTTGTTTGAAAGGGTGATCCCATGGTCATCAGGTCAGGATCTGATGATGAGATCCTAGAGAAATCGAGGAACTCTTTAAATTTTATAGGCACACTTGAAGCGATTTGAGTAATTTAAGGTGCATTGATCCCTGTACCCGATGTCGGCGGTCTACTATTTTTTATACTTTTAAATATATATTTATTATGTACATATTTAAAAATGTAATTTACATGGTTTTTAAAATGAATAAAGATATTAAAAATTATAATCATTCATTTCAAGCTGCATAGGCCCATAGACCTTAATCTAAATATACATTACTAAAACATTCTTTGTTAGTAAATATAACTTAAAACTAAGTTAGTAATTCTTCACTTGCACTGAATCATTGGGCGGTGTATACTAAAGACTGTCTTCAAAGTTGATCGAATCTTCAAATCGCTTGTAAAGAAAATATCATGAGGCAACCTGCATACGTGAATGTTCTTGATACTGTTCTCGAATGTTTGTGAAGTGTCAAAAACTTATATATACCTTGATCATAATAATAGAATATATGAAAGTTCAAACGGCTGTTTTTGGTAGGCATAATTATATCTTGGCGTCCGTCGCCAATGCTAAATTATGGCTGTCTGACAAGCTGAGGTTATGGATGAAGCTCATTTCTGCGTAGCGCATGCATTGCATTCTTTTATTCAAACCGCTCACGTCGACTAACTTGTATGGAGATGTTCAAATCGGCTTGATTACTCTTATTTTTAATGAATTTTATATTGATCCTGCAATGCCTTTCAATATACAACTATTTTTACAAAACTTGAAAGAAAATAAGATCGTATAACGAACTCAGTCAAGAGGCTTATAAAAATGTTGAAAACAAGACTGAATATGTTACGAAATAGGAACAGAATTTGACGGAAGTAAATATTAAATCAAACTACTTATACGTCCGTTTTGTATTATCACTACATATTATAAAACAAAGTCCCCCGCCGCGTCTGTCTGTCTGTTTTCATTCGGTTTTCACTAATAGACAGAGTGATTCATGAGTTAGGTTTAGGTGTATAATTTGTACCTGTGCGAAGCCGGAGCGGGTTGCTAGTTAGTTATAATATAATAATATTACTGCGATATTAGTATTAACAGTAAAACTTCATCTTCGAAATGAGTGAAATCTTCAAGAGACATGTTTCTCGTGTGTGCATCCTCGGATTTTGCCTCAATTTGAACAGGTACTTTAATGGTGTCACCGTAGGTAAGCGTGAACATCACGATTGACCCAACTTAACTAGCACGGAGTTAAATTGATATAGATACGTCACGTTTGCCATGGGACGTGGCAGGTGGTGAGCTACTAGACTTTTGTATCGAGCTTAGTTAGGTAACTTACAGAGACCTATGTATTGAAAAAAGTAACAATAGAGAAATAGTAATTGCCTATCCTGCATCGCACAATAAAGTTGTTACGCTGATTTGTATATTTACATATATTATATCTCAGCAACAAACGTTGGGTCGTATCCCGGCAGACTTCATCACCTGGGTGCAGGATCCTCATTTTTGTTGGAAGGATATTAGTAAGATATTAAACAAGGTTACTACCAACCACTACCACCTACCTACTTCTTTTCTATCAATCAAATATTCCAATTTCCTTAACCCGTGCCAAAGCTTGACTGGCCTGTTGGTAATATGTATGTGTTTAGAAATATATAAGTATGTTTATCAGCAGTCTAGTTACCATAGTAGAGGCTCTGCCTAGTTTGGGATCAGACGGCCGTGTGTTCTCACACACACAGTGTGTGTGGTGTTATTATTATTATTTTTATGTGCATCAAACACTGCCTCGCTTTCGAAGAAGCGGCAGGAAAAGCCACGGTGAGGTGGGCAACAGTCGGCCGGGGCGTGCGTCAGGGCGATTGGGAGAAGAATCGGCGAACTATGCGAGCATTGTCTAGCAAGACTGCTCTCTGCATCTTGGCCACCATCGATTTCCCACTGAACCCGAGCCTCTTAAGATTGACTGAGAGGCTCCTCGGGATCAAGCCATTGACTGATATAATAATTGGGACTATTTCTGTGGACACCACCCTCCACGTGTCGGTAACCTTGTGCGCCTTATTATTCTTATTAAAAGCTAGCACTATCTTTCTTGTAAGTTTCAATTGAAGTGTAAAAACTTATCTGTCTTGTATTTATTATTCCAATATGTGACGTTTCCTTAATTTATTAATCTGTTTACTTTCCTTGGTCATTCTCCTATTCCATTTTATGTGTTACAATCTATTTTTCTCATATTACACAAAAACTATAATTATCTAATACAAGTAGGTGTTTTCGAACCATTATAATTTTTACATCTTTGTATAGCATAATTTACTCTATAACATATTATAATTGTTACTTATTCGTATACAATATTCGTCTTATAATACCTAAAAGCATTTTTGTTATTAAGATTTTAATAAAACAATAATACAATGATTTGCTTTGTTTGGAGAACAAATAAAATTGTTAGGTGTGTCTACTTATTGTAATATATCTACTGACAGGTGGCGTTCATTCTTTTTAGACATGGTAGCAGGTGTTTAAAAATATTGGGTGTGGCTGCTCAAGGGTGTGGCTGCCTTTTGTTTAAGAGGCGGCCAAGGTCTGCCGGGGACTTCCTTCCTAGGGTATACCCGAGTCCCTTGCAATAGATTCATTTATGACGGAACACCGTGTGGTTTTAGTCGATTCGATTCCGACATACCACTTCACTGGCAGCCCCGGTGGAGTGATGACCCGAGGGGGTTTCCACACGAAAAAAAAAAAATATTTAAAAATAATTTTATATTGTTTTAATAATGCAGTTACCTAGTCGTATTGAGTACCTTATATAGGTAAAAGTTTTAAATGTATTCCGCTTCCATAACTATAGTAAGAAATTACGTAGGGAACTAAGTAGGAATAATATATGTATGAAATGAGGCTGCCTTATGGGAAGGTAATGGGCTAACTCACCTACGAAGACATTGAAGCATGAGTAGAGTGGAGAAAATTACATAATTTGGAAAGTGGACTTCGACTAATAACGTCTGACTAAAGTAAGTAGGTGGGTGAAGAATAATCCCATACTGCCTGCTGAGAAAAAGAATTCGTTCAAGCGATGGTATAAACTGGGTTAGTAACTTCCACTGAGTAGAAAAAAAACTGTTCATAAAACAAAATATTTATGATTTGATAGTAATATCTGTAGTAAGAGATTGTGAGGATGAGATCAACAAAAAGAGTTATTTTTCTACGTAGTAGGAAGAAGTTAATAATACAATTTTAACAAAACGTACGAGTCTCATTTTTCCTTAGCATGGTATTAGGTATAATAAATATACTCAGTACTTATAATAATATTAGCTCTGGGTACGAATCTCCTCCACCTATGAGAAGTTCTAGGCTAGCCCGGCAGACTGAGACTCTAGACTCTAGACCTATAACATGTACCTTTTTTTATTTATTTATTTTTTTCTCTTTTTTTTTACCTGTGGAAATTCCACGGGTCGTCAACCCACCTGGGCTAATCGGTAGGGTGGTATCGAACCGACTAACCTATCACATGTACCTACCTGTGTACATTAAAAGTCAATAAACAAAAAAGATTAATAATTTATACCTAGATGTTTTTAAACTCCAAACTGAACAGCTTAATTAGCAGCATCTGACGTATGTTTAATGCTAATTAATGTAAATATTTGTGTGGACATCTCACATAAGACAATAAATAAAGGTTAACTTGAACAATAGGTACGTATTCTATAAGTAGATACCTACTTATAAAGTTTTAATAGCGATAAAAACAACTTAACAAACACGTACTAGCGGAAAAGTTTGTCTGCGGTCTATAAAAAGATGTTTGGTTACCGTGCAGCCGTGGTCAGACTCAAAGAAATACAAACACTACGGTCAGACTGTTAATAATAAAATGAGTTCTGTAACTAGTATAACATCAAAAGTGGCTATCTACACTACAACTGAATCTAGATTTTTATTATTGACACTCTTTAGCTTCACTTGTAACAAACTCAATGTAGGTAAATCAATCGTGGAAGTAAATTTTAACCTTGGGCTTCTGATTGTCGTATGGAAAAGAAACTATATACATATACTATAATTTGGAATCTTTGAGCTGATTTGATGATGGGGCCAAAAGGTGGACATGAGAACTCTTTCTGTTTAGTTTTCTGCTTCGGCACGCATGGGCCGGCTCGACAGGAGTGATACCACAGCCTCACAGAAAACCGGCAGTAAAGTAATGCTTCGTTGTGTTTCACCGAGTGAGTGAGGTTACCGGAGGCCCTAACCCTCCCTTCTCCCCTCCCTCTCGCCTCCCTATCCCATCCCTCTCCCCTCCCATTCCCCTCTCCCAACTCCCCTCTTCCCCTCTTGCCCCCTTCCCCTACTCCCAGCTTAAATAACCGCCGATCATGGGCCCGGTGCCCAGGTAGGTAGTCACTTGCCATCAGGTGACCCGTCTGCTCGTTTGCCAACTCTCCCATAAAAAAACGCATAACGGATTTATCATACAAAGCACCAGGATTGAAAAAAGTTTCGGCAACTTTTTCTCGCCAAATAAATCGACCAAAGATTTCGTTATAAATGTATGTCTATTTGTTGAAGCGACACCACCGGCAAGGGCACGCACGCTCCTAGCATACCCTTACCCTTAAGTTATGTATTCTGACTATTCTGTGCTTAAGGTGAGGACGAAGAACTTCTTTTTCTGTCTATATGTTAGTTATTAAAACTATTATAGCAGCATACTGAAATATAGCAATTGATTAATGTATTCGACGCAAAACTTATGAGACGGGTATCTTTTTTTAAAAACTTTTTCTTTTATGTATAAAGAAGTTCATAGTATAGTTATAGTAAATATTAACTGTAGTACAATACGACTACAATTACGTACACGAGTACGCTGCCTGTACCGAACTAACTAAGCATGACATCCATAAAATGCTTAGCCGAATAAGTCCGATTGTCAATACCTACTCAATATTAAATGTCCATTTTAAAAAGTGAAAAATTTTGTAATTTGAACAGCAGAAAAATATTATACTTAGACACGTCTTAATTTTTTTGATTAAAAAAATGCTGTTTATTTTTGTGGGTGTTGTGTCCCCCAACACATAAGAAAGATCCTCCGAACAGGCGAGTTGAGCATGTCTGGCGGACTGCGGCCCAACGGTTGATGTTGGGAAGTCATATATATGTTGTGGACCAAGTGATTAAACATTGCACTATTTATAATGCCCGGGCAATATGAGACGTTAGGACAAAAAACATAGTATATGGAAGGTCCATAATCAATAGCAACCACGCACTGCTACATTAATAGTTAAAAACTAATAAAGCCGGACTGTTTATATTGTTTACATTTCGAATTAAACAATAATGCGAAACTTCGGTAAATTTTTGAGTGAACATTTTGAAAGTTTGTTAGAATGGCGCCAGGAGAAAAACGTCTAGACTAGTCTAGAGTACAGTTCTAACTAACTATTATAAATATTATATAGGTATAATATAACAACAAATTAACGAATTTCGGATTTTTTACTTTACTTGTGCTGTCAGACCTTGCTTCTTACAAAATTTCATGATGCTAGGTCAACGGAAAGTACCCTATAGGTTTTGATTTATCTGCGAAATGTTGAAATTTGGTCAAATCAAAAGCTTATAATAATATATTAGGGATATAATCTTTTGATTGCGTTGCAGTCCGCAGACATAAATATTTGGTATTAATTTTAACTTGATGCGTCCAGGGTTCCTGAGAAAAGAGTCTTGACAGACAGACAGACAGACGGCCAACAAAGTCATCCAAATAAATAATGATCTAGAAGGATTTCTTTTTTTCCTTTTGAGGGACGGAACCCTAAAAATTACAATTACGGTAGGTACACAATAAACTGCTGTCAATGTTTTATTACAGTAGGTAAGTAAAACAGAAAATAATACTTCATCATTTCGTAATTTTACATTCAAAATAATGAAGTATATAAAAATTTCCTACTTAACTCGTTCCTATGATCTTTCGACGAATGATGGATACTACAAGAGTTTTGTCCTTCCCGCATTCGATTCATCGAGCTTACGTTTTTTCGAAATCTTGATGCATAGGTATTACTTACAAACTATTGAGCTCATAATCTGACAAGCTCAAGTCATTCGAGGAGAAGTTTGCCAGCTAGTGATGTTCTAGCAAACAGGGTTCGATTTCGAGAAGGTTCCCCAATAAAATTAAGTACCTACCTAAGTAAATAACATCAAAACATTGCATGAATGCCTATCCCTAGTTTAGATTTTTATAATTAACGTCTACAGTGCCAATCGACTGCTCCATAACGATTCTTAACCAAATATTATGTATCTTAACAATATATATACAATACTGTTTAGTATAGATAACAAAGTGTAACCTGAAGGCTACCATTTTTCTACAAAGAGTGTTCTAAATAAATGCACTTTCGGCATTTATTAAACACAATTTAGTTATCCGGACATGTGCTATGGCCATTATTCTAATGCATTCTACGTTTAACACATTCGATCTGCATTAAATCTATTTAATTAATTCATATCACGGCCATGGGCCTTATAAAACGATTATTTTGACAGTGTCAATTTGTTTGCGTAATCGAACACGGACTACTCACATAAAGTTGACGAAACATTAACTTAGTGGCCCTTAATGCTACCCTCGGTTATCAACTTATCACACTTATCACGTATGTCATTTTATGGACCCTATAGGTATAAAACACTAAGACTACTGATTACCTACCTACTGTTAATAGATTTCAAAGATATGAAATCGTAGACAAGGTAACTAGGTATGTTGTTTCCTAAAGTGATTTATGACTACATATTAAGCTAAGCCCAAAATTTTATATTGAAACATTAATGTTGATTATTATTTATATTAGGTTAGCTGGCACCCATCTGTTCGTAAGCGAGACAGAGAAGATAATTTAATTATAAAATAGTTATTGATTACCATAGCTATAGTATTTACGCCTGGTGATCGGATTCTACAAGTACTGTATTTACTTCCTATTTTTAGAGTTACCATTAGCTATTCTGTGACAAATATTGCAGTACCTTTTTAATTTTGATATCAGTGCCATCTACTGTGTAAATAACTTACTACAAACGTTATTGATACAGTGCGGACTGTGTGGAGCTAAATAGTTATAAATATTCTCACAAACTTGGCGCTAGCGAGATCATTCATTCATTCAGTAAATTTTGTTCATTTGTATAATTGTTTTACGACCAACTATGTCGTTAAATTGTTCTTCATTCATAGAGTTATACATATACATTCTGTAATTTCTGTCATTTCATACGTCAAACAGCTGACGGGTAGTTGAGTTACGTTAAAGTAATTTATTTTCTTTTTACCCATTAACCAACAGTCCTGTAATTAAAAAGATAAATCTCATACGGCTGCGCTGTTGGTTGTGTATTTTGATATAATTCGCTGACATAAGCGGCTGAAAGATACACTATCGCGTAATCGTATGTTATTATCGCTACTTATTGGAACAAAAGTTACAAAACTTTGGACTTGATCCCGATTGTGTTTTAGTGTATTTAAAATGACGGGTAAGTTATGTTACTCCTTCTCAATCCATAGTTACACTGATTTTAGGTGTCTTCAAATATTTTTTATTCAATAATCTTACCTAACTTAATTTTACCTAAATAAGTTAATTCCAAAAAGTGTAATATTGTAATAGATTACTTTGAATTGCCGGTATTATTATAATAATTAACTTCGGAAGCGACTTCCGCTGTTTTAATTTTAGTAAGTCTAGACTTGTATTACAAATATAATATCTTGGACATTTTTTACTTGGATTCCCTCTTAGATCAAATAATTATACCATATGGTATATATTATGATCGAAGGTTGTATTGTATATTTCTGCATGACGTTATTTCCTGTTGATGCCAATATTTACCCTTTCATTTAGTACTAAGTAGTTTTATGTACTTTTTGCTTCTTTATATGTAATGTTTTAAATGTCTAATGTATTTTAATGGCTGCATCACATAAAAACATCAGCCCAATTGGTTTTTATTTTAATGTAACTGTTGCAATCAGGTTTTAAGAGAATCAGAGAAGTTTCTGCAAAATTCAAGAAAACAATTAAACTAATTGTTTTTATGACATTGAAAAAGTTTCATGACATCCTTACCACTGCACGGTTTATAATTAAATTTTGTAAATGCATGCAGAATCTAGTTCGCTTATGAAAATATTCAGCCATGAGGGGTACAAATATAGTTAATAAACAACAACTTTTACAGATTTTTAATGGAAGACTATTTTGATAAATCAAAATAAATTAAAAAAGAACATTTGGAATATTCAACCGTAAAAAACTAGGTAATTAATAAATAATTAAATGTGTTTAGTTGCGCACTAGACCAAAAATTTTGAAATACACTTCACACTCAACTCATCCAAGTACAAATAAATTATGCATTCTTTTATTATGACAATGCTGTTTATTATCTTTGTGACCTTATGCGCATAATATTACCCAATGAATGCTAGTGTAATGCTATTACTACCAATATTTTTAAAAGGCTTTCAATTTATACACATATTTATTTTTATGGTATTATATGCATATCTGATATAAAAAACAAATGATGTGTGATGTGACAAGTAAGTGTTAGTTTATTATGGACTTAGAAACCTTTAATCGCCTAAGTAATGTAGACTTTTGTTTAAACTGGAGTGTGTACCTGTAAATATTTTATGCTGCGAATTGTGATGTTTGTCTGCAAGTGTTTGGTCGTTATAAACCCTATGCTACTAGTAATTGTGCCCAAATGTTAGGGACTAGCATCTTCAATTGCATGGAACTTTTGGTGATATCTAAATCACAGGAACCATAGATTTTTCCAGGATAAAAATATATATATAAAAATATAATATATTTCCAGGAAAATAAAAAGTAGCCTATGTGCTATTCCAGTCTATAATCTATCTCTCGGCGATATTTCATCCAGATCCTTTCAGCCGTTTTTGCGTGAAAGACTAACAAACATCCATCCATCCATCCTCACAAAATTTACGCCTTTATAATACATTGTATTAGTAAGATTAACGAATGATTTAAATAATAACCTATGAGATATTCAGATAGATCAAGGCACCCAAACAATGTTAAGAAGAAATGAATTCTATGGCTTATTAAAGTTAGAATATAAAACTAAAATTATTTTTATTATATCTTCTTTGTATATCGGTTAATTTTGCGTTGTCCTTGGAAAATCAGAGCCTTTTTGCAATGGACTAAAAAGTGGCGAAATATGGTGTAATTTCATCAATCTTATTCCGACATACCTACCACTTCAACTAACCGTGGGTAAGCTGAAAAACACCTGTGGGGAGCTTCCACTCATCAAAAATGAAATTCATTTTAATCAAGTATGTACCTAATGGCAACATTTGCACAAATATACTTTGGGAGGCGCGAACATACGGCGGTACGCATTTGGTTTCATGTCATACCAGCTGACCCATGCAACTTTGTCTATGTTTGGAAATTTTCCCCGTTATTGCAACATTTTTTATTGATGCTATCCTCCTAATGGTCGTAGCGTGATGTTATATAGCTTATAGCCTTCCTCGATAAATGGGTTATCCAACACAACGATTTTTTCAATTCGAACCAATAGATCCTGGGATTAGCGCGTTCAACCAAACAAACAAACTCTTCAGCTTTATAATATTAGTACAGATTTCATATTCCAACATATTTTATTATTATTTTCTGTAGCTGTGACATACGGTATAGAACTATGTGGCACTGCCGCAAATTCAAACCTGGAAATATTGCAAAGGTTCCAGTCAAAAATGTTGAGGATTAATGTAGATGCACCATGGTACGTCACTAACGAGAGACATCACCGCAAACTTGGTATCAGAACAGTAAAAGAAGAAATAAAGAATAAAGTCAAAACATATAAAGAAAGACTCCATCCAAATATATGGTCACCACCTTATGGATGATATATTTCCAAGTACTCGGAGACTAAAGAAAAGAGTACCTCAGGATTACTATAAGAGGATATGGATATGTCACTGGATATATACCTCGCAAGCCGCTAGAATCATCATTGTGAAAATACTGCTAAATGTCACCTTGACAGATTGCAATAACAAAGAGAAAAAAAAAAATCTGCAGCAGTAGTGCCAAGTCCAAATTACTATAAACGATGGCAAAATAGTGTGTTGTATTTATTTATTTCTTCTTTTGCTATGTCTTGCAAGTTTACAACCAGGAAAATCTTGATGGAAACCATGGCTATTGTTTCAATGACAATTACCTCGCTATTAATATCACACTACTAATGGTTTTTTTTATTATTATTAGGCTTCACTCGCGAATACATAAGTATATATGTCACTTGCGTGGAACCCTTATTCTTTTTCAAAGATAAAAGTGAACTACGTTATTAATTATAACATCAGCTATCTGCCCGTGAAAGTCCCGTGGAAATCGGTCCACCCGTTCCGGAGATATGCCGGAAAATCGAGACAAACAGACAAGAAAATTTAAAAGTCATTTAAGTTATAAATAGGCACCGTATCAACATTTAAATGCATTTGCTGTTATTATGATACTAGCAACTCGCCCCGGCTTCACACGGGTACAAATTATACACCTAAACCTTCCTCATAAATCAATCTGTCTATTAGTCAAAACCGCATGAAAATCCGTTCAGTAGTTTTTCAGTTTATCGCGCACATACAGACAGACGCGGCGGAAACTTTGTTTTATAATATGTAGTGATTACAAATAGACAACCCAATTTAATTTTGTGTTTAGATACTTTATCACAAAAGATGTAACTTAATTATTTAACTAGTGACAAACTGACAAATGTTGGATGGACCTAAATAATTTCTACATCGTAGAGTAATTAATCTAATCTGTACTAATTACATACATGTATAGATAAGGCATTCTTAACGATCCAAGTCCATAGTTACTAATTTTAATATATATTCTAATAATAGATAAAAGGGTTTCTTGAGGATTAAAGTCCGTAGTCACCTGTATATTAGTGTTTCATACTTTAGTGCGTCCATTACAAACTTTACAAGGGTCACTCAATTCCAAAAGTCATGACTGGTGGTTGCATGATGTAGAAACAAACTAGGCAGATTTTGAACAATCAAAATCATGCAGCCCTCACTAACTGTACCTATTAGACTTGATTAGGCCTGCCATCACTTAAATTGCTGACGCCGGACAAAAACTTAAAAAAATCCGGATACATGGTTGAAATCGAGATTCCTTCCCGAACACCTTAAAAAAAATGCCGATTCCATTTAAATTCTTAGCTTGCTGACGATGCATCTAACAACTATAATTGTCCCCTGGCACAGAGTGTCCTGGTTTTACCCGGACACTCCCCGGACGCCCTCTAAACTAGGACAAATCCGGGGGAACCCGAACGGATGGCAGCCCTAGTCTTGATTGTTGTAAAACTGACAGCGAAACCTACCGTGAAGTGGATGCTTAACGCAAAAGGAGTAATTCCTGAATAATAATTAGAAGTTTTCAACCCAAGCAGCACACACAGCAAGCAGTATACCTAGGGTTGCCATCCGTCCGGGTTTCCCCGGATTTGTCCTTGTTCAGAGGGCGTCCGGGGTAGAGATGTTACGGTCTGGAATTTTGTCAAACCGAGTTCAATTGGTTAGAAAATTCGTGCGAATCGGTTTTCGAACCGAACCGTTGAAATTGCAGTAACTTAAACCGCACTTTGAACCGTATGACGAGTTGACGAGCGAATGCAACAAGATTCCGTTGAATCTTGTTGCACATCGCTTTAACCATCGTTTTACGGTTTGTCAACGGTTCGCAACCGAGTTCACGAACAAGCATAAAACTTGACTTATACTGACCGACGACACCGCGCCGCGACGGTATGAATTGATTGGTAGTTTGTAGTTGTTTTTTTCTCATTAAAATTTGGTGAGTATAAGAAATATAACTTTGAGATCAACAAAGATTTATATTTAAATTTACAATAAATTAATGATAGCTAGGTATTAAGCTTGTTATACAATATAAACAAATACCATGAAATTTTTTTGTAATCAAATCTCACACTGTTATTTTACTATTGTAGATAGATACATATTTCAACAATAAACTTGTATCCACTTTTGTAGGAACATAACGTATAATCTGTACTTGTAGGTACATTGATAAATATTCACTGTCGACCCGGTTTCGGTTCAGAATCAGTTGGTAGATAAATAAGTTTTGTTCGGTCGATAAAGCAGGAGCCGACAATGTGACGCGAAGCACAGCGCGATCTTATCTCTTATGACACGGCTCAACCGGTTTAAACCACGGGCAAACCGAGGCAACTCAGTTCATTCTCAAACCGGTTTAAATCGGTTAGAAAAGTCGAGTCGTTACACCACTAGTCCGGGGAGCGTCCGGGCGGGGTTTTCAAAAGGTGTCCGGGTGAAACCCGGACTCTCTGTGTCATTGGAAAATTATGATTGTTATGATGATGATGATGAATCGTTAACAAGCGTGCGTTTTAATAAAAGAATTAGGATGTCCGGGAAAATATTGCGATTTCACACATGTGTCCGGGGTTTTTGAAGTTTTTGTCCGGCGTCGGTAATTTAAGTGATGGCAGGCCTAAGTATACCTAATACTGGTCGACACCGACTAAACTATAACAATACTCTGGCATTGTTAATGATCGCCTGATGGTCGAATTTCGATCATGGTTTATTTCTTAACCACTATAACTTCAGCTGTCATTGTATAGACTTACGTACCGTGAGAACTGTAGTAGTCACGAGAGACCCTCAAATAAGTTGATTTTTTTACGCCTTCCGTTTTATGGTAAGTATAGGTATTATAACGGCATTTACACCTACACCCAATCGTTATAATATAACATCCATATATCTTCATCGAGATATGTACTAGAGAAGCCAGTCAGAACAAAATAGATGTTCAGTTTATATTTGAATTAAAACTAAAAAGCGCTGCAGCTGTAAAACAATACGTTGTAGTCAAATCCAACAGTATTAACAAGCAGCGCTCGATCGCTTTTGAGCTGTAGTTTTCTCGCTGACCGTAAGGTCCACAACGAACTGCTGCAAACACTTGTTTCCATAGGTTTAGCGCCAAGCCACAAAACAGAATGGACAAATAGTTTATACAAGAAGCTTTATTAGAATTCAAACTCAGTAAATAGTACTTTTAGTAGTAGTTTTGCCAGTTTCTATTTTTTTAGAATGCAACGAGGTATCCTACTTATATTATAAACGTTAAAGTTTGTGAGGATGTATGGATGTTTGTCACTCTTTTACGCAATAACTATTGTTAGTGGACCCACACAAATTAGGGGCTCCGTGTGTGCAACCTGCCCACCCACTCCTGAACGTAATTTTTTGAAATTAAACTTATTGATATATGCATAACATAATAATCATATATCTGCCATCGAGATATTATGTACTAGAGATGCTACACGGAACAAAATACATGTTCCGTTTATATTTGAATTAAAACTAAAAATCGTTGCAGCGCTACGTATGGATTTTAATGAAACTACAATAATATAGGTCATATCAGAATAACACATAAGCTATAATAACCGATTCGAAGAAATCTGTAAAAGACGGTTCTATTATAGCTAGGGTCGGGATTCGTCCAGATTCTCCCGTCATTTTCAGTGATCTCCAGACTCCCGACAAATCTCAAAATCTCCAGACAAACAGCTTCGCCGAAAGTTCTTTAGGAAATAATGATTTAAAATAAAACAGTGACAGAAGATCACCTCTTAACACAGACTCTTAACGCGCTAACTGTTATAGCTCGGATAACGTTTCAGCAAAATATGACGTACATAATTCGGTGTTTCAAAAATTAAAAGAGGCAAACGATCATCTGATTAGCAAACTAATTGCCATGTTGTATATAATTTCTTTGGTCCTGCCGCGAAGGTGTCAAGCGCCACACACCGTCGCGGCAGGACGCTTCACTCCTTGAAAAAGGGCCCCCGTCGGGTCTGAAACTAGGCGAACATCCCCGAAATACAAACGTGAGTAAAACTATATAATATTTAATAATCCATGGACCTTACTATTTATTACATAACGTTGCTGTATTATTACGGAAGGTATTTATTGTGTATACATACATAATGTTTCCTGTGCAGTCAGTTAAAAATAAAAAGTGTAAAGAATCAGTTTAGCGATTCCGTGTACCTTACCTTAAACATTACTTACACATTCACATTTTCAAGGTTTTTAAATTTTAGGTACGTTTCTGTTAATGAATTTCAATTACCTACGATATTCGATCCAATTTCATAAATTCTTTTGTTACAGGTATCACAAAACCGAACTCCAAGCCATGTAACATAGCAGAGGTAAGTTATATTCATTATAATTTTAAATTTAAATTTTGGCCCTAATTATTAAAATGACTTTTTTAAAATAATAGGCATGTTGACAAATTTTCGCTTCGCTTAATTTAACGCAAAAAAATAATATTGTATTAAAAAAACTTAATTCAAAAGAAAAAATCAATATATATTAATTAATCTACTTATGTAGGTTTACCTTCATATAAACTTTGGAATGTAATATTTAAAAAAAAGCCTACATAGATGACGACACGTGTCCTCGTATTTGTAAAATGCATTACATCTAGGGTCAGCCGCCAAAAAAACCCAATCAGCAAAAACACGACGCTGTGTGTGGTAACTAGTATTGATTTCTTATGTTAATTAGCATTTGTGTAGACCCGTGAGTAAATCATACAAGTATACACGCATCATCCATCAAAACCTTGTCGCACGAAGTCCATTGCACACACACGACACGATATGGACGTACAGGCATTGCTTCGTCAACCTTAGCAATGTTATCTCAAATTATGGATTTAAACAACGGATTTTGGCCGTTGTAGGGAGTTCACGAGGACCATAAATTAAACCATATTTAAATTATAACACCATTATAATTTAAATGTTAAGTCCCCGTTGATCCCACATCTGCAAAAAAAGTTATTCAAGGTCAAAGCTCACAAATATGTGTATTTGGCATTTTTCAGCCAAACGGTAGCTTTTATTATAAAATAGGTCAGACAAAAAATGTATATCATGCAATTATCTATAAAATTGTCCTAATATTTTTTTCCTAAGAATTCGTTTGTTACAATCGTTACATCACTAATACTGTGTGAGTAGTGTATGTAATATTTTTAACCGACTTCAAAAAAGGGGGAGGTTCTCAATTCGACTGTTTTTTTTTTATGTTTGTTACCTCAGAACTTTCGACTGGGTGAACCGATTTTGATGATTCTTTTTTTATTTGAAAGCTGGTGCTTCCCGTGTGGGCCCATTTCAATTTGGTCCAGTTCTGACAATGGCATCCATGATAAAACCATATATAAGTCTTTTATGGAATAGATTTTTTTGTTGAAGTCGGTTTTTTTAACCGACTTCAAAAAAGGAGGAGGTTCTCATTTCTTTGGTACGTTTTTTTTTATGTTTGTTACCTCAAAACTTACGACTGGGTGAGCCGATTTTGATGATTCTTTTTTATTTGAAAGCAAAATTTATTTTAAAAAAAAACCGACTTCAACAAAAAAACTATTCTATAAAAGGACACAAAGGTTTATTGTTGTTTTTATAGAGTATAAGGTATATAAATCATATAAAACGTAAAAGATTTTATAGCCACTAGTTTTATTAATAGCTAGTCAGTATTATTAGATTTATTAGACACGTAAAATAAATTCATTTGCTTGGAGTGCTCAGCTTATCTTCAAAATGTCTTTTTAATCACTTTTATTATACAGAGGCCTTATTTAGGCAAATGGAATTATGATCAACTGATTAAGTTTTAATAGCTTGAATATTGTTAGTGTATTTAAATTTTTAGACAACCAAAGTAGTGACTTACATGTAAAAGAAAATCAGCACTGCAACTATAATTTTATTATTAAACAATGTTTACTAATTATAGTTGTACACACCATTTTATTATCATAAACAATTAGAATTACGAGAATTAATTGAGAATGAATACAATACTTAGTAACATTCGTTGCAGTGCTTATGGTCACAGCAGAAATCCGCCGTCGCCTTACCAGAAACACTTAATCATGGATTGCGACGCTGATTAAAAGGTCGTCGTTCTCAACGTGAAATCAACCAAGACATCGTTTTAATTATTAGTCGATGTCGTGTTCATTTATTGGATACGTCAATAACTATTAATTTATTTTCCATAAAAATTACGAAATGTTTTGATAACTTATGGACTTTCTTGTTGTATACTTGTGTTTTAATAAAAGATATAATCGGAGAGCGCCGAACCCTTTTCAAGTGTTCTATATAGGTATAGACATAAACTTAGTAGTAAAGTATATTACCTATTTTTTTTACCTATTTTCTCGAATTTAACAACAAAAATTGATTTTCTTTTTCATCACACGGTTTAATTCCAATTGTATATTACGGTTTTTTGTAAAAAAAAAATGCTCTATTCTAATCAATAATGACACTGGCTTTACGTTCACTCTGGATGTCTGACTTATCCCGAAGTTCTTCGTTAGTGCTTATTCCAATTAGTTGTTCTCATATTATTATGTCATCAATTTCTTCAGTGACACCACATGAAATTATTAGCTTAACATCCTCAAGTGGTTTTAAAATTTGAAGAGTTTTTTTTTTTTATTTTAAGCGTAGGCCTAAAGATGACATTTCAACGTCATCTTTTAGGCTTTTTATGGCTTCAATTTACAACAGAAAAATGTTTTATACAAAATATTTTTTTTAATATAATTTGTCATTCGACTCATCAGTCATACTCATTACCTCATCACGAATCATGAAAATATATTTTTTCGTTCTGTTTACTAACTACGTAGTTTTACACTTATATAAAATATGTACTTATTTTGTAATATGGCAGTAATACCTATGGAAATATATATGACCAGTGTAGTAAAGGAATTATTCACATATTACACATACATATTTAAATGAGACCCACTACGCACGTGGAGTCCTATGTACATTTACTGGATCCCAAACGTTTTTTCGGCAAAAGGAACTACAAACTTCCCGATCGTTGTTGAACGTGATCAAATAGACCAGATTGTGTATTAACACTTTAGAATAACAATGTATTTTCCTAGTCCAGTTAATTACGCTCTTCTTATTCGTAGTGATTATTCTCATAACGTGTCATAATTCGCGTTTTATATTTAATTATGTATCGTTCCCCAGGCTGTGCAAACTGCTCGGGACGCCTTCAACAGTGGAGTCACCCGCCCTATAGAATGGCGTCGCCAGCAGTTGAAGAACTTGCTTCGTATGTACGAAGAAAACCGCAATGCGATGATAGAAGCCCTGCACAAGGATCTCAGGAGAAGCAAAATGGAAGCTGTACTTCTTGAAGTGGACTACCTTGTCAATGACTTGAAGAACACCTTGCACCATCTGGATCAGTGGAGTGCGCCTGAGAAGGTCAGTTTTTTAAATAATCTCACTTTTTTATACGCTTTATACTGAAGTTATTCTTTTAGACTTTCGGATACAAAAGCAACTAGGACCCATTGAGGTGATAATATCAGAGTCACATATATTGTTCCCGGAGGCTTCCTTTTTAGGGTATACCCTGATCCCAACAGATCCACGTGTAACGGAACATTATGTGGTCTTACTTGATTTGATTCGAATTCAACATACACTTCACCGTTAACTCCGGTGAGGTGATGACCCGTCTGGGTTTTCACACGATAAAAAGAGCTAACACGATCAAAAGCACAACGAAATGATGATGTTGTTATATACAAATAAGTCCGGTCAGTGATAAACGGCTATCCTTAAATGTATACTTATTTGTTGGCGATGATAGAAGACTTTGGATAACAAACGAATATCATAGAGTCTACTAAGTTAATAACTTACACCCTTAACACGTTCGTATTGGCATCAAGGGCATTCATCGTCCTATTTTTCTTGTACGTACAAACCTACACAGTATAAAATATGATTATTTCCCAACGATATTTATGTTTTGATTTAAGGTATAATGGTCGTTAAACATACCTATCTGTCCCCTCTGTATCTAGATGTGTAGATATCTTCTAATTCTAATGAAGAAACTTTGTGGTAACATCAAGGAACTTTTAACGCCTTCTAGCAGATAACTTTTTGTTTACGCAACCAATGCTTTCTCGAGACAAGGGTAGCCAAACTCTCTTCACTATTAGTTTCTTTGGTTACGAGAGTTCTCAGTCGTTCTACCGGTTCCACCGATTCACTCTCTCAAGATCTTTTGCAACGGTGAAATAGTCTACAACTGACACCAGTTCCTTTTTTCTTATCCAACCGGTAACCCTTTCTTTTAACTTTCATGCCCTTCTTTTCCACTAATCTGTCTGCCTTTGTGAATCATTCTGTAAATCCAAATGTCTGATGCAGCATAGTGCATCGTCTGCATGCTGCGGTATTCTGTTAATCTGAGGCCATGTTAGTAGAAGACACGTGACACTAAAACAGTTGTGGTGACCTCTTAAAAAATTAGGAATGCAAATCTATGTTGTCACTACACAAAACCCGCGTATAGGTAACACTGGAGTTTAATTTATTATGATTATTCATTTGCTTAACCTAGCATATGTAATGCGTCACGTTCATATACATATAGTATGTGTCAGTACCTTTTACTCACACGGTAAACACCGACACGGCTTTGCCTCTGGTACCACTGATAGTGAATAACTAAATAACTCTTTGACGAACTATAAATGTAATTTAGTAAACATTTGAGTCTATTTTCAACAAATAATATCAGAATAATATTGTTGTAGTTAATAGTGCAACAGACATGATAATCATGTTTATTTTACAATTAGTCACGTGATCCAGTTGTTAAAACCGTTATGTCTTCGCAATGCCAGTGCAATAATTTTTGAAGTACCTACTACTTTTTAATTAGTATTGGGTGTGACACCAGTCAAGTTGTTTTGAAACTTCGTTATCGATTTTCCACGATGACTTAAATTTTACTAAAAAGCGTCGGGGTACCTACTTATTAGGTAGGTATAACAATTTTATTTCCTCCAGCACTAAAATCAGCAAACGGGTTTCAAGGCAAACTTCGACCAATTAGTCATGGTCATTAAATACAATTATTGTATAATATGTGTACCTATGCAAATATTATATGGTAGCTATTATAAATAATCATTCGTTTGCAATTGAATATAGATTATTCTTTAAAAAAATGTATACTTACAAAAAACATACACTTTAAATTTCCTACCGCAGGTAATTACGGCAAGCTACTTGAACAATGCTATTAAGTTGAGGTCTTCGATCAAATTACCATAAATACACGTCAAATAGTGGCACCAGATACTACCACACTACTTTATGTGCATGAATTTAATAAGCTATTCTAATAATAAAACAGACCATACAGTGAATGTCCCTGTAAATAAATGTTGTAATAGTTTGATACAAAAACTTCAATGTATAGCGTCTATGGTTTACTACCACAAAGGAGCGTATTACATTAAACTTGTGGTACGTGTTCCGCACGCACACTGGTGAGAGTGAAAAGGACAGGTCTGTGCCTAGCTACGCTTTGAAAAGTTAGTTATTTTGATTTCAAAAAATATAACTTCTTAAATATGAACAGTCGATATTTTTAACAGAAATCAGATAACTTTTGAAAAATTTAAGGTCAAGATTTGACTTGGCTAGTTTTTAACAGCTAACCAAACTTTTAGAAGAGTAAGATATGTTGACCTTACAATATAAAAACAGTAACTTGCAAATTTAATAAAGAAGATAAGTTGATTGGCCAAATATTAGATAACTTGTATATGAAAACTAGCTTAGTCAAATCTTGAGCTTCAATTTTTCAGAAGTTATCTAATTTATGCAAAAAAACTGAAATGTTCATATTTAACTAGTTATATTTTTAAATAGCAAACATTGTAGCAGAAAAAAACAAGAACTGGGGTTTTAAAATTATTTTAGAATGTTGTATATTCTTACAAATAAATTTCAGGATTATCTACAGAAGTTACCACCCACCTAGATCTCAATTCTTTTGTCGGCGAAGTCGACAACCATGCATATTCTTAATATTGGACTTGGCTCTTATTTTCATATTTATGTTTTTGATGGAATAAAATTAACTCTTTAAAAGATTAAAGTTATCATAAAAGTGTTAGTTAAACTTATCGATTTAATTGTGTTTTGATACTTCTAAAGTATAGTTTTCGCATTTTTTACCACTCAAAACGTCACATACCTAGCGTCCGTTAGCAAAACTGTGCTTACAACTGATTTTAACACAGTTTAATTGTGCTATTTTTTGAGCGCCGAATAAACATCTAAGGTATATATGATTGAATGTTAAGGTAAAAATTTGAATATGGTAGAACTTTTTCTATATGTCGGTCACATCGGCCTAAAGTCTGTAAGTTTTTACAAAATAGTTTCCCAAACCCTAAACCTAATGAAAGCCGCTCTTGGGATAGCATTAGTTATTCCTATCAACAAAATATCTTGACCAAATGATGGTCTATCCAATAGAGCTTTACAGAGGCCTGTAGTTTTTGATGCTGATATTTAGCCAAACTGTGTTTGGAGTGAAGGTGGGCCAAAAATGTTTGCAGTTATGAAACATCAATAGAAGTAAAACTAAAAATAATTATTCAACTAAAAAAGAAATAAAAAAAAATCGAATTATTGCATTGTCATCGGTCTTTGACAGGTGTGCAAAATTTGAATGAAATCTGGCCGTTTAAAGTGGGTCAAAGTCGTGCCCAAAGTTCGGTTACAAACATACAAACAAACATACATACAAGTGAAGCTAATATAAAGCGTGTAATGATAATTTGATCGTCGAAATATGCTCTATCTCGTCATTGGCACTCCAGCAAACGATTACTTTCACATTTACGTTATTTCCTTGATTATTTTCAAAGAAATTCGTATGCGTACCAAAGTATGCCCTTTGCTGATATGGCAGGCCATACTGTGTCATTTTGGGTGAATGAAGTGACTTTTGGTGTTTAAGACTAGGTGTGTAAGTGTTTTTCCTTGCCGCAATAGCGATCATTGTGCTTACTGACGTGCTCGTTAATGTGAAAATGTGCTTGTGCGTAAACAATACATTTTCAAGATTAGAGCCACTGAGAGCCACAAAAGAGCAATGTGTTGTCCCGTAAAGCGCTCCATGACTTAAATTGCATGAAGCGACCCATAATTTTCCGCCATCCACTTGCCATTTCCGTTAACGGTTTCCGAAAAATTCAGTGTTACTATTTGCAAAACATTTTGGCCCATATCCAATACAAGAAATTATACCACATACTCTTAATCTTCCTTTTACAGCCACCAAAAGGTTTCGTGAACATGTTAGATCAAGTTGTCATCTACAACGACCCCTATGGCGTGGTCCTGGTCGTGGGTGCTTGGAACTATCCTCTGCAGCTACTGCTACTACCCATGTCAGGGGCCATAGCAGCTGGCAACTCTGTCGTCATCAAGCCAAGCGAACTGTCTGTTGCCTGCGCGCAGTTTGTTGCTGAAACCATACCCAAGTATTTGGATAACGTAAGTGTATTTTAATTTAGTATATGACGTCCTCTTGACTACGGGATAAAATCGGGATCTAAAGATACCTACGTTTTTTGGAACGAAGTTGCTAACTGGCACGTTAAACACGGATGGGACGCTCGACGGAAAAAAGTGTCAGCGCAACGAAAAATACAGATCGCGTATTGTTTTTTTTTTTACATCATCTTTGGATTCTGCGCTATACTACTGTAGTTTGATGTTGGTTGTATACTAATTATCCATATATTAGATGGGGCAACTTTCACTTAGAGTTTTTACAACATTTAATAAATTTTCATACAATTTATTCAATCCATTCAATGTACTTATTTAAATATAGCGAAAGGAATTTTATTCCAACCGGGAGTCCCAAAGACACCTCACGCGTTTCTTTTTTTTCCTTGCAATGTCTACTGAAATTCGAAAAAATAATTTCAGAGAAACGATATTGAACATATATCGAAATAATTCTTATGTTATTTTTCCTTATGTTTTTATGTGTTGAAAATAATGAATTAAAATCACATTTGCGACTCATTCATTGGTAATTATGTCAAAAATATTCAATCTATATTGGCTGTGCCCATCGACCCTTGGCATATAAGAGCACTTTCAGGTCTATAAC
This sequence comes from Euplagia quadripunctaria, assembly GCA_963859945.1. NCBI lineage: Eukaryota > Metazoa > Arthropoda > Insecta > Lepidoptera > Erebidae > Euplagia > Euplagia quadripunctaria. The sequence continues at coordinate 6,603,268 of OY982575.1, read as the reverse complement.
AGTATTTTCATGCTGTTCTTTTCATACGACAGACGCCATATTTGTGAGAAGGTCGGTTACAGTTGTTCTAAAATTAACTATTAGCGATGTTGTACACATTTAGTTATTTTATTTTAGGATGCTGTAATCGTAGTTGAGGGTGGCCCACAAGAGACCACAGAGCTTCTGAAGCAAAAGTTCGACTATATCTTCTTCACGGGAGGCACGAACATTGGCAAGATCGTGTATGAAGCTGCCACTAAGAATCTGACACCAGTCACCTTGGAATTAGGAGGAAAAAGGTAAGTTTGTAATATTTATTTAATAATATTTTTAGTGTCTATACTCAAAACTTGAAGAGGACAGCGAAGGTGGTAAGTACGTATCGCTCGACTCGACATACATACACTTACGTCCATGGGCGTACCCAGCTTTAAGCCAAGGGGGGGGGGCAAAATTTTGTTTTTGTCATAACAAGGGGGGTTGATGGGGCCAAAATTTGATTTTGTTCGCCAAGGGGGGGGGCTTCAAATAAAAAAATTGACTCAAAGTTATCATAGTAGTACGTAAGCTTGCTATAGCCAGGGGGGGCAACTACCCGCCCCCACCCCCTCGGTATGCCCATGCTCACGTCTTTATCCCCAAAACCAAAAGGGTAAGCAGAAGTGATTAAACACCCACATTGTACTAACTATTATTTGGTCTGACGCACGTAATTGGGGGCAAGCCCATTGTCGACAACCAGGCACTTTGGTAATGAAAAATGGGAAAATTGGAAGTATATTATAAGGGAAAGGTTGACAAGAAAGGACGGCAATAGAAGGAAAAGGATATTGCTTATGCGGATGTATTCAGGAATGTAAGCAATAGCTCGAGAAGGTCAAGGTCGCATGAAGGTCAAGGTCGCATTGGTATTGGTATTGCCGGGAAGTCGACCCCCTCTAAAAACTTCACTCTTTAAAGACTTTAAAATAAATCGTTCTCCCACGACATCTTCTTTTGCTTTGATCGATTGAGTTGGTAACACAACGTTGGTAAGGTTAACAGCAGATGAACTTGATCAGAATGTATCGAACTCTACGATTCATAAAACAGTTTTTGGCATGAAAAACGTATGCTTATTGGTATTTTGTGGTGTAAGACATTCAGTCTTGCACTTGGTCGATGTGCGACTCCCTACTGAATTGTGCCTGACTGATCGCTTTTGATGATGTACTTGCAGCCTTGCAAATTTTTAATGTCATTCTAAATTCTTGCAGTAGAAGTTTAAAAAGTATATTTAAATTTTGTGCCTTTGCTATTCACAGCCCTGTGTATATTGACAACACAGTAGACATCATCGTGACAGCGAAACGTATTCTTTGGGGCAAGTTTATCAACGTCGGTCAGACCTGCATCGCTCCTGACTACGTTTTGTGCACGAAGGAGGTCCAGGACAAGTTTATTGAAGCTGCCAAAAAAGTGCTCAAGGAGTGGTATGGAGATGAGCCACAGAAATCTCCAGATTTGTCCAGGATTGTCAATAGCAGGCATTTCAGGTAAAACGTTAAAATATCGTAATATATCGCCATTGGGCCGGGTGCTGTGGGCTCGGCCATCTTAAGTGGCGTCACAAGAAGTGTGATCAACAAACGTGAAGTATTTCGGCGTTTGAATTGTCATGTCATTTTTTTTTGCATTGTTTACGTGTTTTTAGTAACGACAACTCAATTAGAGTGGTAAATAAGACTTATTAATTATGTATAATAAACTTAAACCTTAAACCGACTTGCGTGTGCTGTAATAATGGCATTTTTCATATCTTTTCCTAAAATCTATGTGCAACCAGGAAGGAAGAACCTTGAGGTCTATTCCGATTTTATTGAGAACTTCCTTTTCAGAAATCCTTTAAAAATCTAAATTAACAATTTTTTTCTTATTGTAAATCACAGGTTGTAAAAGAATTTAAAAAATCATGTGGTTTATAACTTAAGTCGATTCTTCTAGCCGTCTCCAAGCCCTAGTCGACGCCAGCAAGGACAAGATAGCAATCGGTGGTACATACGATGCGAATGACCGATTTATTGAGCCCACCGTCCTTACAAATGTAACGGCCACAGACAAAATAATGCAAGACGAAATATTCGGCCCCATTCTACCAATTGTGCCTATTGAGAACGCATACGAAGCGATTAAGTTTATCAACGAAAGGTAAGATGTGATTATTTGACTTTGAACTATTTGATACTGATAAATGTTTAAGTGTTCTATTTTTAAAGTTGACATCGTGCTATTATACAACATAATATACATATATGTATGTATAACGTCTTAAGTTCAAGGGTTAAGAAACAAATATTCATATGAGTGTGTGTGTTTGTGTGTGTGTGTGTGTGTCTTCGTAACGACTGTGTCTGTTCGTGTGTGTGCATGCGCCACAAAGTTGTAAGTTTATTGTATGGAATCATAAATGCTGCGCCTCAAAGGCTGAAGCTAATATAAGCTAATAAGCTAAAAAGCTAAACATCATATTGCACAATTTTATTTTCATTTATTATTAAGTACACGCATTACATATAAGTTTTGCGCATTTACATGGTAATAGATCCATAAAAAAATCAGCTGCTACATCCAAAAGTTGCACCTTAAATATAATAATTTTATAAGTACCATCGATCATAATAAATTTCATATCCATGTGCACTATACATATTTACAAAAGATTACAAATGATCGATTCATTACTAAGCACCCACTCATATCGATATTAAACTGGCTAGTCTAATTTATACAACAAAACATTGAATCGAGTTTGTCTTCATTTATTTACATCAGCAACACTGGATCATTGAGTATGGATTCCAAATTTAAAATAGAGGTTATGTATATCAAACGTCGTCCATTAAAACGCTGCTGGCAATACAATAGCCAGAGAATGAAACATGAACAATTTTCAGGGAACATCCGTTAGTGCTTTACGTGTTCAGCAAACAAAACAACATACAAAAGTTGTTCACTGAACAAACTCGTTCGGGCAGTATCAGTATGAACGACACAATCATGTTTTATGGCGGTAAGGAGATGGCATTACCATCGACTATTTGTAAAAACATACAAAATGACACTAATTTATACTGCAGATCGGTAGTCGATATATCGACTAACTAAAAATAATATCGAATTTTTAATTTTTATACTTAACTATAACTAAACATTCGTCGAAATGACTACACAGTATCGATTTCAAAGCACTGCAAACGTAGCTAAGGAAGTTTACAGTAAACTTGCACGTACATCTTTTATCAGTCTGAACCACTGAGTTATAACTAGCATATAGAGTAGACACCGCAAACAAAAAGTTTGTAACACGAACTGAGGCCCCTGTACCGCAGTGCAAACAAATTTTTATAGCAGTTCGTTGGGCAACACGCGTAAACGCCATGAAAATCACGGCGCTTAGGACCTTACGCTCGCGAGAAAACTACAACTCAAAAACGATCGAGCGCTGCTTGTTAATACTGTAGGATTTTACTGTCTAACAAATTATTATTTTAGCGCTGCAGCGCTTTTTAGTTTTAATTCAAATAAAAACGCAACATGTATTTTGTTCTGAGTGGCCTCTCTGGTACATAATATCTCGATGGTCTGAACTGAACGCGTATATCAACGAATAGACCTCTATATTATAAATTATTTATTTATTTAATTTAATTAACTGGATTTTAATATCCCAAAGCTAAAAGTCACAATAAAAAAAAAATATTTGACCACAAATAAAACATGTAGGTTGTTGTAAAGACGAATGTTTAGTTATATATAATTTAAAATGTTAAGAAATTTTGTTTTATTATTTAAATATTTTGTATGTGATTACAAATGTTATTCCGAGGTGGTGGTACATTGTTCTTCCACTTGAACAATACATGGACACGCATGTTTTATTCAATACAGGTGTACAAAGAAAAAGTATTTTTTGTTGTGTGTAATAAAAAGCGTTTGATGGTGATAAGTGGTGATACCGGCGGTGGCAGATGGTGGTGGTTATATTACATAGATTAAAAATGTACTGTTTTATGTTATTCTAAACTATGAAATAAACTGCACGATTCTGTATCTAATAGTGTAGCGATAGAATAAGACTATTATAATAATAACTTCACACATCTCACACACGGCCGTCTGGTCCCAAACTAGGCAGAGCCTGTACTATGGTAACCAGACAGCTGATAAACATACTTATATATTTCTAAATACATGCATATTATAGATAAATTACACTCAGACACAGAATAAATGATCATCACACAATTATTTGTCCTGGGTAGGAATCGAACCCACGATCTCTAGCTCTCTGGCAGTCAGGATCACTAACCACTAGACCAAAAGGCCAGTCAATTGTATCCTAGTGAGTCTATATAACTATTGACTATTAATTAAAGATAAACAGTTTCACTCACATGTGTACTTCGGGCCCGACTCAGTGTCAGGCGCGACGCTCACTACAAGTAGCTGTACCTCTTGACAAAGGACCCCAGTCGGGCCCGAGTACACACATGAGTAAAACTGTATATCTTTAATTAATATGAATAACACTCACGAAAGTTTTTACCTTAATAATAATAATAACTTCACACATCTCAAACACATGAATAGATACACATGTACTGATAAGTAGGTAAGTACATACATAAATTCCCAAATTCGTGACTGACTAGAAGCCTTATTTATTCCAACCGGCTTTGGATAGTACCTTATGTCCATGTTAATGTATTCAACGCTAATGTAAATAGTAAGCCGTTTATTTTTTATTGTAAAAAACTCGACAACTTTTTTTTTTGAAAGGCAACTCCAGCATTAGGAATTACTCCTGTGTCGCGGGGGACTTTACAAACATACAAACAACGGACACAAAAAACACTCAGACTCGGGTGGGAATGGAACCCACGACCAATGGCATAGCTGTCAGGCTCACTAACCACTAGACCAACAGGCCAGTCAATTATTGTAAAGAACTCAATAAATACCTATAACTTTTACAGCCAAAATCTATATAAGTGTAATACTGAAAATGACTCTCATATTCTTCTTAGTGATTAATTCTGCGTGGTGGTGGTTCTATCTAATGTTAATCTGTTGTATGTAGAGAGAAGCCGCTAGTGCTCTACGTGTTCAGCACGAATGATAAGGTGCTGTCAAGTTTCGTTGACAACACCAGTAGCGGAGGAATGTGTGTTAATGATACCGTCATGCATATGGGAGGTTTGGACTTTTTTTATTACAATATACCAGTAAAAAATACTCTTGCAAATGAATTGTCAAACCTTAGTTGAAAACGTTGCGATTAAATCGATTAAAATTAAAATATAAAAATTCTTAAAAAATGTCGCAGATAGAAGCTTTCACAATTAAAAAGAAATCATACCTTTAAAAATATTTATGCGTTTGTAAAAAAACAATTACTTACGCTATTCGCTTATTTTGTCAATAACGGATTTTTTAATGACATTCAAATTATGGCTTTATAGTTTATTGCTAGTGATGGTGACTGGTAACAGGGTATTACAACCTTTTTTGAAAAGTGTTTTAATTTGATCCTAACGCAACAATACACAGCCAGAAAACTTAGTAAAATTTTATTCAATCAAATGGCAGTCAAAACGCTAGATCGCCATGTTGCTTATTCGTCATGACGTCAGTGCAAACGTAAATTTTTGCATTTTTTTTTTTAATGAATTACTATTCCTAACTAGGAATGCATCCATCACTAACTAGTGATGGAAATAGAACAATACATTCTAAATCCATGTTTATACATTCCGTAATTTTGCAGAACAAAAATCGGGATTTATAGCAAAAAAAATGCTATCATGAAAGAGTTTATTCTGGGTAGATTTGTCCTACTGCCTTTACAAAACCCGTTGTCTATGGTAACATTTAAGTAAAATATAATAATCAAAAATTTACAACTATTTTCACAATTTACTTAGTTTTTATTGTCCCGATGACGTAATGTCATGGCGGCTTGCGTTTGACATATTTGTAGAACAGATAAAAAACTGAAAACATTTAAATTTCTAAAAACTTGTTTCATTAAAATTTAATGTTTAAATTTATGATATGATACTAACATTTTCCGGTTACCTAAACTATTTTACTATTGTTTCTTTTTATTATTACATTCATACAATAAAATACCCTATTACCGCACATGGCTATTTGTTATCACCGGAGCTCAACCAAGCTTCTGCCCGTAAATAATTAAATTAAATAAATTATATGTCTAATTGTAAATTGAATGTCTACAAACTTCTATTAAAAACCGGCATGTCATTGACCTCGGGGAAACATCGCAAGACATATGGATAAATAAACGCTTGCACAAAAATGTATATATACGGACATAATGCTAAAAGAATTGTCTACCAGTCAACCTGTTACCTTAATTGTACAAAGCTATAACGCCATGCACATTATAATAAATCAATTGTAGAAGTAGGTATCTATCGGCAGAATATTTCCACGATCAAATAGTTGCTTGCCTAATTATACAGCGTGTAAGTATCACCGTCGCGAATAACTTACAAAAACGTCTTCCTTTGGATACTTATCACAATGCAAAAGTCAGTTCATCATAAAAATGCGAGATTAAGGATTTACAGTCAATACTTTGATTTTGAACTATGCAATGTAACGGAACACGCGTACTGTGCGGTACGGTGAATGACCTTCAGCGCACGGCGCCGTCGAAGCAGCTGATTGCATAAATGTTTTACATTGCAGTTTTTGGCCGAATGGGGTATTTATTGTGATATCACTGTTAGCAAAAAAATATGAATTTTCCAGGCAGATATTTCCAATGATTTTCCACTCATAATGATGGTCTGAATCAGGGATGTTTTGGAACTCCATAACCGTAATCGAAACTCGGATATCCGAAATAAAAATCTATCCGAAACCGTAACCGATATATAAGTTTCGAATAATTTCGGATAGAGGTGGAGTCTTAATAATTTATTTTATCATAATGTATACATCAAGATGCAGTTACATATTTTATAATAATTGTACATATTCCGACCATTGCTTATTTTTATTCTACTACCAAATAATAACCTATAAATAATGCTAAGTCATTACCTATCTGTATTTTCCTGTTTCATTCTTTAAAGATCTAATATCCGTAACCGAAACTATCGGATAACCCGAAATAATCTGATATCGTAACCGTATCCGAAACCGGTATAACATTATTCATATATCCGTATTCAGATCCGAAATTTAATATCCGTAACATCCCTGGTCTGAATACACTATTTCAGGATTCGGTACGGTGGCACTTACACCCTGTAATATATATGGCTACTAACTTTCAAATATGCTAATGCTTGAATTTTGTGTAGTTAAAAAATAATATAAATTTTGCAGTTAATTTACATGTTAGAAAGCAGCCTAGTGCTAGGTGTAATAATATATTATGATTTTCTTTATGAGATTAAACCTGTTTTATTACTAGATATTGTTTTTTAATCGCATGTAATAAGTAGCATGTTGTAAAACATTATTATTAATAGTTATTTTAGCCAAAGGTGCTGTACTATTGAGATTTTCAAAGATTATATAAAAGTTACACGTATATTATCTTACATAAAAAATACCTAGATATATAATTATTATATATATTACAACTACAATAAATAAATAATATTTACACATATTATTATGAAGTAAGAAATATCTCTAAAGATAATTCGGTTTTTTATGTTACTTTGACGATCTCACTAATACATGAGTAGATACTAATCGATATTCGACCATATTTTAAAACAATTAATGCCTGTAATCGCAGTGGAAACTTTGCCCTTCGGCGGTGTTGGTTCGAGCGGCATGGGTGCCTACCACGGTAAGACGACCTACGACACGTTCACACACAAGAAGAGTTGCCTCATTAAGAACTTCTCACCCATTGGGGAGAAACTGGCTTCGTAAGTATTGCTTTTATGCTGATCTAAAACTAACTAAATGTTTCTGTAAATCAACAGAATAAATATTGATTTAACTATTAACTTATTGATTTGACTTAACTATTAACTGGTTGATATGACTTAACAATTAACTTATTGATTTGACTTAAGTTAACTTACTGATTTGACTTAATTATTAACTTTTTTTGACTTATCGATTTGCCTAGATAGACGTATACTTATGTAAAAATTATTGTAACTAGTTTTATATGATAAATAATTTATTAAAAAGCAACTATTAACTTATACATCTGATCTTAAACCATCAAATTTTTGAAGAGACGAGTTATATGTGAATAGAAATAATTAAGTACCTTCACTTCTTATACACTTAAATGGAATACTTATTTAATTCGCACATCGACATTAAAACGGACTAGTAGCGTTCATAAAAAAAAAACGAAAAGGAACAATTAAATGATATGATTTTCGACTTTATACATATATAAAGAAACACTATACATAACTATTTCTAACTTTATTTATAAATTATATATTATTAAATTTCAGAGGTCGCTACCCGCCGTACTCGGATAGCAACCTAAACTTCATAAGTGCGTTGATGCGCAAGCGCTTCGGGCCATCGCTCAAGTTCGTGCCCTACGTACTCGCGTTCGCACTTGGCGCTGGTGTATCATACGGAATCTTCGCTTGGCAGAAGGTAAAGAAGTAATGTAAATGATGGTGTCAGAAGTATGATGTCTGCGAAAGGGTTGCGAAAGCAAAGAGCTTTTGAGAAAAAAATAATTCAATTCTCAAGAACCACTTCACTATAGGTATATCATTCACTATTCCAGAAAACCCCATTGTTGTGAACTTTTGCGGGTGGGTGCATATTTAGCAAACATTAAAAAATATTTAGACAACGATTAAGGTTAAATAAGGAAAAAATAAATCTATCCTTTTCTTACTAGTAACGTCACGTTACTGCCGTGGTAAATGCATATTAGGGGTGGGTATAAATAAGAAGTTTAACGCTACTGCCGTATATTTAAGAATATGTTCTAAAGTCTCTGTCTTAAAACACTTTAGCGGCAAACATTTTCTTAGATAGGTACCCATAAACATAAAATTATTACAAAATGAGTTGAGATAACTTGTGACAAAATGTTGAAACAAAATTCTCTTTTTTTTCACGGTTATTGACTGCTACACATTTGATAATTAATCACCTATATAAAAAAAGTTATACTAACGTTTGACTTCATCGTATGAAAAGAAATTGCTACATTTGTTGTTTTTATTTTGCAAATTATAAAGATACATATACATTTACTTCAAAATATATTTATCTAAGACCTTAAAACTAGAACAACACCAGTGAAATTTACAGATTCTAATAATTTGGTTGTAGTCCAAGTAAAATAATAATATCATAATGTAAGTTCTAAAATCAAACTTAAAACCTTTTTTATCTCTTCTAAGTGACTCTTTTTTGAACAAAATGACCACGCTCGTAGCCAGGGTTGCCAGATAAAATATAAACTTATCATTTTCGGAACAATTCACTAGAGTAATGAAGTTGGGCCGTAGTAATAAATACATATAAAAAAAGAGGTGTATAATAAAGACTCGACAATGTTTTTACTTGCTGTATTTTAAGAAAAAAAGTTGAATAGTAATAGTAGTTATTTTCAACAAATACTCCTATTTGTATCGTGTTGAGTAAGGGATGTGAATCATTCACATTCACCGCCATTTACAGTGAATGGCGGTTGGAAACGAATCGCGACGTAGGTTAAACTTAGGTTCTCAATTGTTCTCATAACTTTGTTTACAAAAATTATGATCGAAATCTGGGACAGTAAAGTCTAATTACTGGACACGGTACAAAAAGCTGAATTCCGGGACATTTCCGGATTTCCCGGCCGTCTTGGCTGGCTGGTCTTAGGTTAGCTTGTCACATAGATAGAATATATACTTGTTTTTTTATAAGTATCATTGTTATGGATTCTACTATCGACGCGAAGAAATTATTTTCGTATTTATTTCGTATTTAAAAAATACTTTGTACTAAGCAATAGGTTTTATGAAAATGTCAGAAGTGTCAAAAAGTTCTGCGAAAATGTTGTTGCACTGAACTTTTATAACTAAAATGAATTCGTAACATTAAGTATTTAAGATCCCAAATGTATATATGCATTAGTTAATCCATCAATTGTATTCTTATGAATTGTGGTATTAACTCCTTACTTACATAAGTAGATATTGGGTAGATCAGATGTTATTTAGTGAGTGCTCCATCATCTTCGAGTCTGATATATAAATGTTATATAATTAAATACGATATTACTTTATAGCTTGTAATGCTATTTTATTTTTTATTATCTATACTTAATATAAGTGATATCTGTTAAGTCAGTGTGTTTTAATATGAGTTACAAAGTTGTAGTCTGTTAGCTTTTAACAAAAATGTAAATTAACTCATAGCCAAAAAATAATTCAAAAATAAAAACTTGTTTTATTTAACACAATTCATAAAAAAATAATCATAAAGTTACCTTTTCTACTTTCTGAATGTTCCATTTCAGTCAATTAATTTGCAATACATTATTTCAAAGGAAAAAGAAATATAATACTTATTTAAATTATTGGCTCATAAAATCATTTTAAAAACTTGAGAAATATATTTTTATAGACGTTGCTGAAGTCTGATATAGAGACAGCTGATACTATTTCTTTTTATTGCTATTGGCACAAGAAGGTAAAGCTTGTTAATTCATTTCTACTGAACCAGAAAATAAAGTTACAAGTACAGTCAGAAACACATATAAAGATAGATAATGCAAGCCTTACAATCTGACATAAAAACCAAGCGTGTTTACTGATGAATAACTACTTGGTATACGTCAGACTACTACTGTCATATTTAGTGAAGCAAAATAAGAACACGGCGCCGCAAATATATGTATTCGATTGAAACTCCCAACTATTTAAGATTCGTTCAAACCGATTCCTTAATCGATTTTGTTTTAAATAACTGTAATTTTATTGAGCAAAACCAATTTTCTAAACAAATAAGTATTACAATAGTTTTAATGGAAAATCGTTATAACGCCATTACTCTGCTCCACGCCCAGTGGTCCTGCTGTCATAAAGTTCAGATTTGTAAATCCATATATATGTTACTAACTAACCCGCGCAACTTCGTCTGCGTTTGTAAATTTTCCCCATTTTTGCAACTTTTACATTGGTGCTCTGCTCTTATTGGTCGTAGCGTGATGTTATATAGCCTATAGCCCTCCGCGATATATAGGCTATCCAACACTAAAATAATTTTTAAATTCGAACCAGTAGTTCCTGAGATTAACGCGTTCAAACAAACAAACTCTTCAGCTTTATAATATTAATATAGATATAATATATCAATATAGTATTCCGTCACAGTTATTGTAGCAGTTTTTCAATAAACTATTAAAATGTCCGTACACGAGGAACTACTCTTCCTCCTTTTGTTATCAGAACAGCCGAAGAAGATCAAAAACATGAACGTGAATGTAAGAGCAAGGTCTTATAAAACAAGTTTAACCATGTTACAATGTAAATCTTGTAATTGGTTAATATGACTTGATTGTATAATTATCACAAACTATTTGGTTGTTTATGTAATTGTAGTCTTATACACGAACATCACAACAAAAGAACTGAGATTGTATTTCTTTATAAATATAATAATTTTGTACTTTTTCAGATGGCATCAGAAGACTTGTAAGGGGGCTCATAGTGTGGAAAGCTGATAAATTATTGTGATAATGTTCTAAACTCCTACAGGCAAAGTTTTACAAAATCCATGTAAAATCAACAAATATCTAAATAGTATAGGCAATTACCTATTTTAAAAAAAGTTGACAGAATTGTCTATGGAATTGTAAGGCTTTGTCTGTAGCCTGTAGACCTATAAGTGCCTTTAGGTAATCTTAATATCAATGCACTTTACTTGTGATTTAAACAGAGCAATATTAGGTTTACTTTTATTTGTGTTGACTGATGAAGGCTGTTTTAGTAGTTGTTTAAAACAATTTTAATAATGTAGAAAATTCGCCCTGGTTAAGCTCAGATGGTAGCTTTATTCCGACTTAACTACCAACAGCCAATAAAACATTTTTTTTTAATCAAGATCCATATTATTTTATACGTAGGTGAAAATGCCATGACTTATTATTTAATCATAATCATTATAATGTGTTTTCTTAATTTAATATATAGACTAAAAGGAGCATTTATTTTTCTGGTAGTAATTGTTTAGTATGAATATATTCCAGATATACAAGACATATAATGTTGATATAATTACGTTTTCCTTTTTATGTCCCTGTACTCCACGGATTTCTCGGATATTTTTTGCAGTGTTTTATTATAGCATTATATTTTTCTTATGCATTTATTTCAAACAAACCAATGGTTAGCCTATCAGAACTCAAACACCTCAAACACTTTTGAAATATAAATCTATAGACGTGTTTCACTGAGATGTATGATAATTGGTTTATTAACAAATGGATAATCAATAATTAAGGAAAGAGAAATACTTACCTATAAAACCTTATAAAATGTTGTACAGGTAAAAATAAAAAATAAATTTCTTATATATAAGAGAGAATCGTTGTAGTTGCATATTTTCGTATTTATTTTAATATTTCATTATTATAGTTAATGTGCTGTGCACACCTAGGTACAGTCAGCAATGAAAATCTATGGACACATACAGATACGCAAAACGGTTCTTGCACTAAAAATAATTAGTTAACAGTTAAAGTATCTACACTATCCTAAGAGGACAAAATTAATAAATTTTAAGTGTGATTAAAAAAGGATTTTAGTGTGACGATTGTCTGAAGGTGACTGGTGTTAGGTGTTAAGCTACTTTTGTTATTAACTCTCTATAAATTTAGTGTGTTGCACGTTTGCATTGGACATGTTTTTATTTCAGTTTGGTAAATGTTATTATTATTCGTTATTTCTTCAGGTTGTTTAATTGATAAATCCGCATTGTTCTTACTAACCAATGTTATAAGGTTATTGGATAATATTAATGTAAATATACGGGAAATTATGGATAATTTGAAATAGTTGTTTTTATTTACTCCAATTACACTCTGTAATATTTCAGATATATATATATATATATATTTTTTTTTTTTTATATACATTATAGGGGGCAAACGAGCAGACGGGTCACCTGATGGTAAGTGACGACCGTCGCCCATGGACACCTGAAATTCAAAGGTCACAAGTGCGTCGCCGGCCTTTGAGATAGGAGTACGCTCTTTTCTTGAATGTTTGAAGGTCGTATGGCCGAACTAGAAATACACCTTTGACCACAATAGGGAAATTCATAGCATGAAAGTGCTGCTAGCTATAATAATAGCAACATTTCCAAAGAATTATCTACTCTTTTATGTGATTAAGGGTGTGTGTGGACATTAAATATCCTCTTTCTAGAGTTCCTATACGACGTGACAAGCTTTCTTACCTCTATGATCTTAACCTCAAGAGTCTATAGGTTAAGTAAATATACAGCTGTTAGCAGCGTCTATAGTCTAGACGCTGCTAACAGCTGTAACATCTGCAACTTCTTCAATCGTATATCAGACGTTACTAAGTGGTCGCCGCTTTAGATAAACACATCTATAAAAAAAAATCTTCACGCCTTTTTCCTGAAGTGTTACTTTTAATGGGCACCGAGCCTATTGCTAAATGTTGGACACAATCTCCAACTCCGGAAGGGCTTTCTTCTTGACGAAAATACACAATGCCAATCGACGAAAACTTCAACATTGCACACTGTATTACCTAGGCGATTTATTTAGAAACATACTTTATTGAATCTGGTAGTCTTTACGAAGGTCTGGAAACAGTAAGTAGGTACTCACGCTAAAATGCAGCACAAAGTTTCACTACGTTCTTCCGTCTCCGCTTTGAACATGAGCTCCGTAGTGCCCAACCTCGCTCTTTCTTTCACCACACATAACAGAGGGTAGAAGACCTCGAACATAAGAGACAAAGCTGAATATCCAATCTGATATGCAGTTTTAGTGCAACAGGCTCTGTGATGATCGTCGATAACCATTTTAGTCGCTTATAAAAAAAAAATATATTATAATATTATATGTATATTAATTAGCAACCCGCCCCGGCTCCGCACAGAGAGAGAGAGAGAGAGCATATATTAATTTTTTTTCTACATCTTCAACAATCATCGTGACATTGTGTTTTCATATATTCACGCGAACATATGAACATAACAGATTAGCTTTGTCGATCACAGAGCATCACTGATTAGGAACAGGTACCTACTGCTTTGCAACTGAAAGATAGGGGTCTTAAAAACCCACCTACACCCACTACCAAGGAACTCTCGTTAGTATCACGGTATCAGCAAAGGCCTCCCCGGCCGTTCGTAGGGCTGCATTAATTCAGCATGTAAGAATTTAAATGAGAATAATGTTGAATCAACAAGTTTGTAATCCGGATTTATGTAGAAAACTTAGCACGATCGTGTATTGAGTCTCGAGATATGCACTAGAGAAGCGACTCAGAACAAAATACATGTTCCATTTTTATTTGAATTAAACCTAAAAAGCGCTTCAGCGCTAAAACAATAATTTGTAATCAAATCCTACGGTAGTAACAAGCAGCGCCCGATCGCTTTTGAGTTGTAGTTTTCTCGCGAGCGTAAGGTCTTGAGCGGCGTGATTGTCATGGCGTAAAAAAATAAAATAAACTCAAAAATAGTACTTTTAGTAGTAGTTTTACCAGATTCTATGTTTTCTAGAATGTAGCGCGGTATCCTACTAATATTACAAACGTGAAACTTTGTGAGGATGTATGGATGTTTGTTACTCTTTTACGCAAAAACTACTGTATGGATTTTAATGAAACTTTATAATAATATAGCTCATACATCAGAATAACACATAAGCTATAATGACCAATTCGAAGAAATCTAAAAAAACGGTTCTGTTATAACCAAGATCATCAAATTAAATAAAGACGACAAACTAAATACTCCTGCTGTGATCGTGTAATTCACGTGTTATCTTGTTACAGGTGTCCTAAGTAGGTACAAACCCACTGTCAGTTCTGCGTGCATTTTTTTCTATATTTATATTTTATATCTATAATGTGCTTATAAAACGGCGGCGCTGCCAAGCCAAAATTATGATTTTAATTTATTATTTTGTGTTCATTTTAATTAAAGTTTATTCACTTAACTATGAAATGTCACACCATTATCTTTTTTTTTCTCTCTTGAATGGTTTGTACACGTTTTTAAAACACAACTTGACATTTTTTCGATAGTTAAAAGTCAGGTAAATACGTTCGAATGCTGCTGAGCGTAAACTCCACAGAACACTTATATGGTAAACTCCGACTAATGTAGTTGGACCGCAATTCACGTTACAAACTTTTGCTGTGTCTACTCTATTCAATAAAATAACTCAGTGGCATTAAGTGAAATACTTATATTGAAACTAATCATTAAAATGTTGTTTAAATCATTTATTTTGCATTTAATATTTGCATCTAAGTGACCCGCCATTGTCGCTGATAAGGTTATATGGATAAAATTTATAGAAATTGATTACTTACTACGATATTACATTTAATATTAATTAATTTACGACGTTACATTTAATGTCATAATGTGAGTTCAAGAAATTCCAGTGAATGTAGAGAGAGAAAGGTATATATTATATAGGCTATTGGTAATTATAGCTCTTTGCTAGGTAGGTACCTATTACAACTACATAGCTGCATAGTACTAAAAGCCAAGTAACTATTATTATTATCTTATCTGTGCTTCAAGTGCCGAGGAACCTACTTGGGTAATTTACCTATTTTATGTTAACGTAACATTTGAAATATCTACTAGCATATAAGAAAGATTAGTAACATTTATAGTCTGCACTATTGTGCAGACTATAAATGTTACTAATCTCTCTTCCGTCCGGCATAATTATTATATCGGTAGATAGTCATCTTTTACAACTTAAATTCTACTAGGAGCATTTGCGCTTATCTGCCAGTTGATACTGATACTGACTAGGATGGGGTTTCAACCGACTAAATACTCAAAATGGATAAATACTCCATATTTATCCATTTATACTCGAGTTTAATCCGAATTGCTGATAAATATTTTGTTTGCGACAATAATTACTCTTTCCGTTTTTAATAAGAAATTAGAACGGTCTTCGGGTAAGCATTTGATTATGATTTTATTTCTAATAATATGTTTGCGAGATGTTAATAATAAATAATGTAATAATGAAGAAGGTGTACAACCTATTATAGTGTTACAGAAAGGTGTGGTCAAATTTTAGGAGCATTATGTGTAGCCAACAAATAGTTGATTTACCTTAAAAAAAATGAATTTAGACAAATATTTTCGCAGAATGCTTTTCCTGAAGTAAATTTCAATAATTTTATTTTTTTCCAATTTTTTATGAAGATATTTTCAGAAAAATCTGGACATTCCATCAACATCCTCAAAGTTTCATTCATGTCAGCTCAGTCTCATTCGAAATATTAGCTTTATTTGTAAATTTTCAAGTTTAATTTTTCAGTTTTAAAATAAGATTTTAGTATTAAAAATCACGAATTTTCATAAAATTGTTAAACGCTTCACGGGGTCTACTATACGACCCTAAAATATGACCTAGAATATGACATATGATGAAAGCGAAAGAATACTTACTCATCTACTGACTAATCACGAAATCTAGAAAACTACTTGACCCATGAAAATGAAGTTTGTGTATGCTCTTGGACCTCTTTAATCCAACCGAAGCTGACGTATGCTACCCATAAACTACCTCCCTGCGAAATTTTATGCTTCAAAGACAGAAAACCAAGGACTTTCTTAAAAACTTGTGAGAGCCGTCTTAGTTTGGTCCTGTCGCAAAATCCGTCCTACGCTGACGTGTTCTACCTATAAACTACTTCACCGCCAAATTTAACCTGTCCTTTGACCTCCTTAATCTGGTCCAAAATTCGTTCTTAGCTAAGGTCTACCTACGCGTACTACAGATCACATAGTGGTGACATGAGCACGACTCGGCTTTACGAGTACCTGCGATTGACGACCGACAAAGTTCTTGAGCAGTACCTCTCCGCAGAGCTTGTGACCTTAGGAGACTTTAACGCTCATCACTTTGAGTGGCTTGGTTCTCGGTCCACCGATTACGCGGGGAGGTCTGTTCACGAATTTTCTCTGGCCTATGGACACTCACAATTTTTTTTAATAGGAAAGACTCCTGTGTCGCGGGGATAACAAACATTGAAACAACGGACACAAAGAACACCTAGACTCGGGACAACTATTTGTGGATCACAAAAATTTTCGTCCCGTGTGGGAATCGAACCCACAACACTCGGTGCGAAGTAGTGTCAAGGTGATCACTGTAACCATTGCACCACCCGGTACGTTCTCCCATGAGAATACCAGATATCGAGGACCATTCGAGGTCTCTACTGGAACTTCTGCTGACCTCAGGTCCGGATGGGTATTCCACTTCAGTGAATACACCACTAGGCTCGTCCGATCACTGTCTCATCCAAACGCAGGTACCATGCCCGAGGCTTGACCCACCATGGCCAACTAGCCCAAGACGGGTGTGGCAGTATAGGTCAGCAGATTGGGATGAATAGCGTGAATTTTACGCATCGTACCCGCGAAGACAGCTCTGTTTCACATTAGAAGATCCCGACTCCTGCGCAGTTACTGTCGCTGAGATGATATACGCGGGTATGGAATGTTTATTCCCAACTCGCTGGTAGCTACAGGAGCAAAAAACGGCCTTGCTTTAATTGGGCCTGTAAGGATGCTAGAACTCTTAAGCAAACTGCATACAGGGCTTGGACCAAGACCAAAGCTGCTAAGGATGCAAACGTATCTGAAGTGAAACGCAAATTGAACGCTGCCACGAAGTGTAGTAAGAGAGCAATTGCCAGAGCTAAATTCGATTTCCTCGGCAGAATTGGAGAGAAGCTTGCTGGCTACTCCTCTGAAAGTCGCGCCTTTTGCTCTCTCGCCAAAGCTGCGAAATGCTGGGAATTTGGCCTATAGCGCAATATAGAAAGCCGATATTGAGGGTACTCTCTTTACCTCGAACTCAACATGGAATGACGATTTCGCCTACCATCCCGTTTCTCTAAATGTTCACAAGTCGAGTCTACGAGGAAGACTGCCCTTTTGCACCCAGTGCCATAAAAGGCGACAGATCAGACCCACCGAATTACAGGCCTTTAGCTATCACCATAACGTTCCTTCTCTCCAAGGTGACGGAGGGTATAATTAACACGAAGCTCCTGAAATACCTAGAAGAACACGATTTGATCAGCGACCGTCAATATAGTTTTCGCCACGATAACTCGACTGGTGGTCTTCTACTGTTTCTCAGACACCGGTGGGCTTCAGCTATTGAGAGTCAATGTGATATTTTAGCGATCAGCTTGGACATCGCATCGCGAAGGCATTCGATCGTGTCTGGCATCGCGGCCTTCTATAGACACTGCTATCCTACGGATTGCCCTAGGGCTTATGTAGATGGATTGCCAGCCATTTTTTTAGTAGTTTAAGAAATAAGAGTCAATGGTTGTTTTTATTCAATGTATTTTATATGTATATAGGTAAGTTTTTATGAATAATAATAATCATCATAACCAGTTCCGTTGTACCTTAATATTTTTTACATCTATCGACGTAGGTATATTGATGTACCTAAATGAAAAAATGGCAATAGGTATATATTCGCTTCCAAAGTGTCAAGCAATTCTCCATTTTTTTTAGGTATATCAATAAACATACATCGATAGATGTAAAAAATATAAAGAAAACTAAACATACTGCCGAATTTAAAAAATAACTAGAGTTCTCCTGTACATCGCTATTGAACCGTAATTTATTAAGTTTTGAATATTTTTGTTTATTCCTTGACCATTTTAACTTAAACAGTCATTTCGTAAAACAGACTTTCCGTAAATAGCAGGTCAAATATGCTGGACGCTTTTAGCTTGTTGTAGTCGCTTCCACATAATTTAACTAATTGAAATCGAAAAAAATATCCGACCCTTTTTTCATGTTTGTTTGTAAACAAATTGGTTATTTAAAAATGTCTGATTTGCTCATCCTATCTAATTAGCTCTAATTGACAGCTATGACATCACAATATAGTGCAAAATCTTTCCTATTCTTATTTGAACGAACACTATTTGTTATGAGCGGATATTTGAAAAACATTTGGCTTAAGGTCACGTGACTAAATTTCTTATCTACTCTTCTTCTTTTATCTAAGCGTTTCACATACAGCCTGGGCGCTCGCGGTAAGGATCATCGTATATGTACTGAGTACCTAATTTACTTAAATCTATATTGTGTTAAAACAACTCTGCAAATTTCATTTTGTAAACAGAGGGCGATCTTTTTCATACCGTACATCGGTTATATCCAATAAATTTCATTATGTACCTACCTAATAATTAATTTTACTTTAAGCTGAGTTAAAGCGGTCATTCAATGGACCTACGCTTGGTGGAAAGCTGTGAGTTTTTAGGTTATTTTTTCTATTTCTGCGAATAATTTTATTTTGTGCTTTTAAATCAGTGTTTGTGTGGTTCTGGTGGTAGAATAATCCTTAATAAGGTTAGTGGATATTGACAACCGCGCTCATTTTTATGGAAATGAGCGCGGATAAACCTCCTGATGTTGGCGGTGTTTTACCCCCCGATAAAACCAGTAAAGCAATAAAGCGACAGTCAGACTCAGTCTTCTCTGTTGACTTTGATGGGAAGAAAGTCAGATCTCCAGCTGAATCCATTCAATCCATATATTCCAAACCGGGATTTGAAACTGATTCTAGACTTCAATACTCAGTATCAGACAAGGGTCCATTCTCTGTTTATATATCTAGGCTTGAACCTGACCCATCATCCGGCCTTTCTCTTAAAGCTCTTAAGTTTGCCCAGTTTTTATTTAAAAATAGTATATCAGATATTGTAGAAGGTACTATTAAAAACATGGGTCGTAACAAAATCTCTATTGAATTCATGTCTGCTTTATCTGCCAATAATCCTCAATTCCCCAGTCGTAACAGAAAATAATTATGTAGCCAATATTCCCCGTTTCCAAGTATTCCGTATGGGTGTTATTAGGGATATCACTACTGAGTGGACTCTAGAGGAGTTAGTCTCTGGGATTTCTGTCCCTAAAAACTGTGGAGAGGTTGTTCGGGTTTTCTTAATGTAAAAAATAAAAAAGATGGATCCTCTGTTTGGGTCCCATCAAACTCTGTAGTTCTTACATTTTTGGGACAGAGTCTCCCTGAGAAAATCTTCTGTTTTAATGCATCTCTGCCTGTGTCACTGTACCAATTACCTACCATCCAATGCAGGAATTGTTGTCGATTCGGCCACATTGGTAAACAATGCAGGTCTCAGCCCCTCTGTTATAAGTGTGCCCAGCCGCACTCTGGTGACACCTGCACAGTCTCTGACTCAGATGTATCTTGTTTTTTGTGTCGTGAAGGTAGCCATTGTGCTACAGAAAACAGATGTCCTGAACATAATAGACAAAAATCAATTAAAATTGTTATGTCTCAGGAAAACCTAAGTTACATGGAAGCTTCAGCCAGATTCCCTCAGTACCCCAAGCGGCTATATACTGAGGCTGCTGCCAGTCCTCAATCTCCTCCTGATTTCCCTCAAAAACTCCTAACTGATCCATCTCCCATACCTTCCTCTTCTGCTTCTCCTTCAACATCTTACAAAAAAACAGTTTACCTTTACCCTCCTCGTATACCTATGTCTGGGAAGTCTTATGATATTCACGCCCATAACTCCATAATTCAATCCCCAACTTCTACCCATCCTAATGGCTGCTGTCTTAAACCCCCTACTGAATCAACTCCCCCTAATGATAATCTTGTTCAGCTCCTCCTTTGCTCCCTAATTAATATGCTGACTAAAATATCAGATGCCTTACCGTACGACGTTGCAGTTCTTGTTGAACAACTACTTTCCGTTATCTCTAAAAATAATGCTCCCAATGGCTCTCCAGCTCCTCAAATGGAACTGTAAAAGTATCCGACGTAATAAACAGGATATCTCCTATTTGATTAATCAATATAAACCTACTGTGTTTGCAGTTTCTGAAACCTGGCTGAAGCCTGACTCCCATTTTCGGATCTCGGGCTTCTCGTACCTTCGAGACGATAGGAATGATGGTTGGGCCGGTTGTGCTTTGTTGATCAATAGGAATATCTCATTCTCTCAAATCTCTATCCTAAACCATAGTCCTGGCTTAAATATTGTGGCCCTTAGATCTTTTAACGTTTCTTTTGTCTCTGTTTACATTCCCCATCCCAAAACTAACATTCTTTTTGAATTCAATTCAATTCTCTCAGCTATTCCCTCCCCTATGATTGTTTTAGGCGACTTTAATTGTCACACACCGTATGGGGCTCTCACTGAATTGATCCATGCTCTTCTCTTTTATTTGACATTTTGGATGACCGCAACTTATGCATTCTAAATGATGGACCTGCAACCCGTGGGGTTTCCCCATCCCAAAATATTAGTGTACCAGATCTCACTATCTTCTCCTGCCCTAGTCTCCCTCCTATCCTGGTCTCCCCTTCCGAACTCCCTTGGTAGTGACCACTTCCCTATTTTAATTTCTTACTTCCAGTCTACCGCATATGCTCCCCAACCTCTACATCCCCTCCTCAAATACCGAGTTTCCCAAGCCGATTGGGACCAATTTTCAATATCTCTGGATTTAAATTTAGCTACGCTCCCTCAAACAAATTCCTCTAATTTTCTTCTTCTCTATGACCAATTTATCTCTGCAATTAACTCAGCTGCTGATTGCTCTATTCCCCTTAAACAACCTTCCTGTAAATTGACTCCTTCTCCGCCTTGGATTCCTTCCTTCTGAATGTACTGCCAGTGTTAGAAAGCGCAAAGAGGCCGAGAACAAATTTGCTTTATCCCTGTCAATGTCGGAATTCCTTAATTTAAAAAAAATTGCTGCTAGCACAACTAGACTTCTTTCTTCTAAGAAATTTTTAGGTTGGCGTAAATTCTGTGAGTCCTTATCTCCTCGTTCTGGTCTTTCACTTGTCTGGAAAAAATTCAAGTCATTTCGAACATTTGATGACTCAAACATCTCTAGCAATGGCCCTCATTCTTTCCTACATGACTTCCTTAGCCAACTAGCTCCCCCATATGTTCCAGACTACGATTATTTCCCTTCTTCCCATCCTTCTTTTCCAGTTTCCTGTCAAAATGCTTTGGATGATCCCTTTTCCTTTACTGAACTATCCTTTGCTCTAGATAACCTCCATGATTCCTCTCCTGGAATTCATTATTTTTTTCATTTCATTCATTATTCAACCTTAATTAAATTCAGACTTGAATGGATTCTAGAACACAGTGAATTATTACCCAAAACCAGTATGGCTTCAGAAGGGGTATGGGCACTCTGGATAGCCTCAGCATCCTTACCTCTGAAGTTCGCCTTGCCTTTTCCCGTAACGAGAATGTTATCAGGATTTTCCTGGACATCTCTGCAGCGTATGACAATGTTCATCTTCCTCTTCTCAGGCAGAAAATGCTACATCTGAGTATTCCAGCGAGAATAGTTCACGTCATCTGCAATATGCTCATGTGTCGTACTTTCTCCATTCGTCATCAAGGTTTCCTACTCCCTCCTCGCCTCGTATGGAAAGGCCGTCCGCAGGGTTCAGTGCTTAGTCCCATCCTTTAAAATTTCTATACTTCTGACCTAGATCAGTCCGTTAGTTCTTTCTGTAAAGTTCTTCAATGTGTTGATGATGTTGCCTTATATTTTTCGTCTTCTTCCTTCTCTACTGCTTCTTCCCGTTTAAATTCCGCTCTTTATTACTTAAATATTTGGCTCTCAGACCACAACCTTTCTCTTTCTGTTACTAAATGTAGTGCTCTTGTTTTCACTCGCAAACGTAATATACCTGATATTAATCTCTCTGTTGCAGGTGAATTAATTCCAATTAAAGATAACGTAAAATTTTTAGGGCTCATTCTCGACTCCAAATTATCAGGTCTTTACCATTTAAACCACGTTATTAAGAAGAGCGAGAGGGGTGTGAACGTTATGCGGGCCCTATCTGGGGTCCATTGGGGCTCTCACACTTTTTGTCAGAAATTTTGTACAATGCTATAGTTCGCAGTCACTTTGATTACGAGTATGGTTCCTTCCTTCTTGAACCATGCAATAAAGTTGCCTTGTCCAAGCAACAGCTTATCCAGTCTAAGTGCCTTCGAATCATAACTGGTGCTATGAAATGCTCTCCAATAAACGCTCTCCAAGTGGAATG
This sequence comes from Euplagia quadripunctaria, assembly GCA_963859945.1. Taxonomy (NCBI): domain Eukaryota; kingdom Metazoa; phylum Arthropoda; class Insecta; order Lepidoptera; family Erebidae; genus Euplagia; species Euplagia quadripunctaria. The sequence goes on along the minus strand of OY982575.1, from coordinate 6,579,930 downwards.
CTTAGAACCTCCTCTTTACCTTTGTCGCCAATTTCTAGCTGACAGATACTTTTTTAATGCAGCCCAAATTAGTTCCCATCCTCTTTTTCCTATTTTGTTCCAACTTTCTAGTTTGGTCACTACCTCATTGTACTGGAGCTTCTGAATTCCTTTATCAAAATTAAAAATCTATCTGCTCCTATCTTTCAATCTAATTTAAATCCTCTTTTTGAGTTGGAATACCATTCTTTAACCTTCCGACCAAAAATCATCCTTGACTTTGGCATCGATAAACATTCTCTAGCAGCCAACCAAAAACTTCTACACATCATTGGACGAAGGACTGGTCTGATTGGGTTACGCTCTATACGGATGCATCAAAACTATCCTCAGCTGCATTCGTAGGTTCTTCAGTCTGGATCCCTAAATACAAAATTATTTTAAATTATAAATGCTCTTCCTATAACTCTATCTTTACAGGAGAATCCATTACCCTGTTGGAAGCAGTCTCTTATGTGGAATCCCATAAGCTTAACAAGGCTCTTATTTTTTCAGACTCTTTGAGCTGCCTTAAGGATCTTTTAAAAAACCCATTCAAAGCTCGCAATAATATTCCTATAATCCTTAGAATTAAAGAGGTTCTTTACAGGTGTCTATTGTCTGGTATTGAAGTGGTAATGAAACTGCGGACTCCTGCGCCAAACTAGCAGCAGAGACTGGATTTACATCCCACAAATTCTGTTTCGCCCGAGATCTGCGTTCCCTAGCCATACACTTTTTAACTGAGTCCTGGAATAACACATGGCAAAACAGTAGAATGATCAAGGGTAAATTTTATAGCTCTCTACAACCGTCAATCCCATCTAGATCCTGGTTCTTTAATCAAAAGCATGTTAATAAGTTAGCCACCTCTACTATAATTCGATTACGATTAGGATTTGTCACTACTCCAGTTTTTCTTGCCAAAATTCGGGTTCGTGACCACTCTCTATGCGAGTGCGGTCTCGATGAAGGTACTGTTGAACATATTTTCTTCTCTTGCCCTAAGTTAGTTGTACCTCTTTACGATCTCCTCCCTCAACAAATATCCCGTCCCGTCAATTTGGCTTATCTCTTAACTCTAGTACATTCCCCGAATCCTTTACAAATTCATTTCTATAAACAAAATAATTTTATAACATTGCCTGATACTCTGTTACCCATTCTAAAACTTTTCCTCCTCTTCCACAGAACCACAAACACAAACCATTCAAATCATAGTCTCACTCATAGTCTTAATACTTCTACCTATTAATTAATAAATCCACCTTCCACCTTGACGTTGGCAGAATCATCGATAAACGATGGAGCCGTTGAATTAAAAGAAAAAGAAGAAGAAGAAAGCGATCATTGAAAAGTCAATGTCAGAATTTTACTATGCCCGTCGACAGTCGCATTCAAAACTAGCACATTCCATTTTACTAAGCTCTCTGGAACTAAACATTTATATCATAAACTAATAAATTTAAAATTTAAAACACGCCCGTCTCGAAAATCCTTCAACGATTACAAAAGAGCTGATGATCGTCGAACGGCTGAACAGATTTTCTTCAATTATATCTAAGAACACTCCCGACTAATTCACCTTTCAAACAAAAAGAAAACAAAATCAAAATCGGTTCGTCCGTTCGGGAGCTACGATGCCACAGACAGACACACACACACACACACAGACACGTCAAACTTATAACACCCCGTCGTTTTTGCGTCGGAGGTTACAAATAGTAGAGAATAACATACTTTGGTTTCTCAGGATTAGAAAAATCTTTGGTCTTGTTTTACTTTAATCATGTCTTTTAGAGTACGGGCTATTTGTAGAGTGATATGCGTTCAACGACTTTCATTGCGGGCCGTACTTACATAAGACAATATTAATTATTAGCCAAGAAGTCTAGATTGAAGCAACGCAAAGTTTTCCCTAGACTTTTCAAAGAATGTGCTTCGGTATGATTGTTCCGTCGCTAGATGTCCGTACCGTCGCCATTGGTAGGTTATATATCTAAACTTGTACAGTCGTGTGTCAAATTGGATCAATTATCTAATATAAAACAAATATGAACGTGTCCAAGCAATATTCTATACTTTTCGTTTAACATCTTTCAATAAAATTTATTGTAGTTGACACCGGCCTTGTATGACGTTTTTTTGACCTCATAATCACCGTTAACTATAATATGACCTCATAGCACTTGGTTCGAGTTCTGACAGCGGCGTCAACAGTTTATTTATATCTATGCAGTCATTTTCACGCAAGGCAATATATGAATGCAATGATGTTTATTGAAAATTAGAAAATTACATCACTTCGATAAACATAACTGAGTACATATAGTGGGTAGGTACATTAATTTTTTATATGTAGCTACGTATCTTGAGACATGGAGATGATTTGGTTGGTTGGTAAAGGGCAAAATTATTTATTATACCACAATAAAAAAAAATATAAATATGATACAAGATATTTATGATGAGACTAATTCGCATTGTGAATTTTAGAGGTGCACTTATTTAAATATTCTTGTGGCAGGGTGTGTCGTTCCCGTACCCATCGGCGATCATTCCCTTTACAGCCACCGATATTTCTCACTCTAACTCTGTCATTACGCCTTAAATCGTCTGCTAGAGATGTAAAGGCCGATGAAGATGATTCATTTAAAACCCCACATCTTCTAAAAAGGGTTACTCTTAGTAAATAGCACTTCATAGATATTTCTTTTTTTGCAAGCTATTCGTTCTTTATACTGAAAGCAAACGTATTTGTAGATGTATCCGAACATTGGACAACTGTCAAATATGTTTATTTTCTTATATGGCAGTCTAAGTTATGAATGTAGTTGTAGTTTTTTAAATACTATTATTAATTTATAATGAAGAAAATGGCATAAATATTCTAAAGCTACCGAATCTAAATATTTGAATCGATTAATAATATAATTGACATATTTCTGCAGTTTAAACACAATTTCATAGTATCTTATTGTTAGGTTATATTTTCTTACATTGCAACATTAGTGACTTACGAACGAAAGTGCTTGTGATGAGCAAAGACGAATAAAAAGTGTCGATAAGCCAATATTCTGCAGAAATTAGCCCCATTCTTCAGGTATCTACAAAATATAATAAATAACACCCTCGCATGTGAGGGTACTATGTGGTGGTGCTGTTCTTCTTCCGCTAGTTCAGGTGCTTATTCACATTTGAGGGCTTGTCTGACTACTCCCTACCCATAATCCTATACGGCGGCCATATTTATAAGTCATGAAAGGCGTTGACGCTCGACACCATCATAATTATTTGCGTTGTATTGTTTTACAGGACCGATGGCTGCGATACGCAAAAAGTTAGTGATCGTCGGTGACGGTGCGTGTGGTAAAACATGTCTCCTAATCGTGTTCAGCAAAGATCAGTTTCCGGAAGTGTACGTGCCGACAGTGTTTGAGAACTACGTCGCCGATATCGAGGTGGACGGCAAACAGGTGGAGCTGGCGCTTTGGGATACGGCCGGACAAGAAGATTATGACAGATTGCGACCACTGTCATATCCCGATACCGATGTTATCCTCATGTGCTTCTCGGTGGACTCGCCTGATTCGCTCGAGAACATCCCGGAGAAGTGGACACCCGAGGTAAAGCACTTCTGTCCCAATGTGCCTATCATCTTGGTGGGCAATAAAAAGGATCTGCGTAATGACCCGGCCACGATCAACGAGCTCCGCAAGATGAAGCAGGAGCCGGTAAAGCCGCAGGAAGGTCGAGCTATGGCGGAGAAGATTAACGCCTTTGCGTACTTGGAGTGCTCCGCTAAGAGTAAGGAGGGTGTGCGTGAAGTGTTCGAGACAGCGACCCGCGCTGCGTTACAGGTCAAGAAGAAGAAGAAGACTAGGTGTTCCCTATTGTAATTGTGCTGTTGTTGGGAGAACTCTGATTTATGAATCGTTCGCATACTGCCTGATAACTTACGTTTGAAACGACTCGGACTGTGCAGCAGTCGCGACGTCGGCCACACAGTGCTTCCTTCCGATACTGACTGCTGACGCGATGTCGCGGCCCGCGTCGCACGCACACCCACTCAGTATTCGTGTGGCTACTCTTCACAATTGGTACTTTGTATATTTTATAGACTATCTATAAAGAGTAAGCGTAAATGCCTTAAACAAAAGTAGTCGGGGGGGCATATGTGGACCTCCCGTCTCCGGCAGGGCCACTGGAATTTTTCATGCTATAATATCATGTTATATAATCAAGTAGCATTTCTTCTACATATAGAATATTCCTCGACCGGTGGCATCTCACCGAGACTTGTTTAGTTCGGTATTTTGTATTTTAATTTTTCAATAAAATAGTGGTGTATAAATTGTGTAGGATGTTTATTTGACACGGAGCGTGAGCCCCACTCTCATCTAAGTGCCTGTCAGCTAGACACGTCTTTGAGACGTCCAATCTGATTTTGTAGGGCAGTTGTATTGTAATCTATTGTTTGTGTGAAATCATAACTTCCTAATATAATTTATTAGTAATAAAGGAACCCCATGTCAAGAATTCTTTTCTAGACTCTTTTTTGACTTTTTATAAAATTTTAATGCAGCATTTATAAAGCAAAGGTGTTGTTTAGGATGGGGGATATTTAAGTTAATATGATCATTTATGTTATGTTTCATTAGCCTTGTAAGTACAAAATTATCGTCAAATATAATTAACAAAATAATTATTAGATTTCCTTTTATATAATTTAAGATTTATTATTTTGGATTTATTCCAATTACAAATTTATTAACCAATAATTGAAAGTTTCAATTTAGGAACTCCTTGACATTTTCAATAGTTGTAGAGGGTTGAAGCGGCGGCGTGGCGGGATCATGTGTTGTTTGTTTCGGTAATGAGCGGTCGTCCGATATGGGATGAGTAAACCGGCCGACAAGGTCCGCTCCGTGCCTAGCAGTTCTGGCGTCCAATCGCAGTATACGATGGCGTTGACAGCACTCAGTCTTTCGACTGCCACTGGTGTCATCAAATACACCGAATTGTTTTCAAAATCGACGCCACGAACCAAACCTGCAAATACAGAGACATTAGTATCCACTTGTCACGTTCTTAGTTATCAAGTAACAAGTTTAATCAGCACTTTATTACACTTATTGATAACACCTTTTATGATTAATTGTATTTAAGTGAATAACTATTGAATCACACCAATTTAGAGTTCAATTCAGCCATTTTACTTTAGAGGCACTGTAGATGATGCATATATCTTTTTAAGTTTGTAGATTTGATATAAAAACAATCCAATAATTAATTTTCATGTAAGAGTAACTAATTTTAATTGTAATTTATGGTAACATCTGATAAAATTTAGTTTGGTTTAGTTCAAGGGAAATTCATGTCATCAGTTCACGTTATCATTTAGTAAAACAAATCACAAACAGTATGAACATACCAAATTACATACCTATGTTTTTTATCACACAACCCGTTACATTTTTCTTATCAAATCAGCATCATCTATGACTCTTAATGTAATGTAATTTCATTATATAATTAACTCATTTCACAGGGAAGTATTATATATCACTACATATTATAAAACAAAGTCCTCCGCCGCGTCTGTCTGTTCGCCTTATACTCAACAACTACCGAACGGATTTTCATCAAAAGACGCGAGTGTTTCATGGGGAAGGTTTAGGTGTATAATTCATTAAGGTTTTGTGTAAAATGGCTGAAATATGACGATTATTGGTGAAGATGTCGGAAAAAAATCAATATACGCTTTGCTACCCGTGCGAAACCGGGTCAGGTTGCTAGTCAACTATAAATAAAAGAGCCTGGTTAGGAGGTGCCGCTAAAAGGTCGCCAGAACTTTATGGGAGGGGGTTAATAGCAACCAATTACTAGATTGATCTTGATTCTTGTCCTAAAGTTTGAATCTTAATTTCAAATTCTTTGCTATTCATACTTGCTATAACAACACAAGTACAACAGTTACCGTGTCCATGGCATAGCAGCGCGTTATCTTGTAGAGTAAACACTTTCCCCTTATCGGTTGTGTTAAGTTGACAAAGCGCTACTATTTTTCCGTTGATCACCTTCAATACCGCATCCTTTGCTACTTTCACGTTGGTCACGATATTAACATCACACAGGTTCACTCTAAAACAAAAATAATTGCATTATAGGATTAAAAGTACTAATAGTAATTCTCACTAGTCTAAAGACATTTATTAGGTACCATACTTCTGTATGTAAATAAATCTCATTAACAATTAATGTCAGTCATGTATGTATTTCAATCGGCAGTTACTCCAAAACATTAATCAGCTGATCAGACCTACAAGACATTTGTAAACTCCGTTCAGAGACAATACAAAGGTTCAATACTGAAATTACAAACTTTGATAGAAGCTAAATGATAACAGTTGACGATTGATTAACGAGGCATTGTTGGCTTTAGCGTGAATCACTCATAATTCCGGGAGCCAAACATTATCTTATTACATTACTCATAAGTTCAATGCAGTGCGTGGTTGTTGTAACAACGTAGATTTGTATTACGTACAGGTAGGTACCTCCTCTTACTAGTTCTAATATGGACTATGTCAGTTCAGAAGCAGCTTGTAAATATTCAGTGCGAAGGAGACATTTTTTACATTTTCTAACACTTTGTAACTGCCCCGTGTGAAAAATGTACGAATACGAAGCGCAAAGCTCTATCTACAGATGGCAGCAATGGCTTTGTATACTAAGGAATCTTAATATTAAGTTCAATATTACAGTCATCATAAATGACTAGTACATACAGAACAAATTATAGTCTATATAAAATTCCAAGTATAAGTTTTATTTTCCAATGACTGTAGGCCAACGTGTAGGTGTGAATCATGTCCGTGTGATAAAGGCACGGCAGACAGGTCCGAATTTTGAACAATATAATATAGGTATTTCATTCAAGTGTTGCCGGAAATAGCGCGGGATTATCGTGAAACAGATGGAGCCATTTCTTTGAGTAAATATTGTTCCTTCTCGCTCACACAAGTGATGCAAACATTAAACATACGTCTATGCTAGTGAACTCAACAAGTGCTCGTGGTAATCAAGATCACTTGCTAGTTGATTCCTTTTCACTGGAGGGTGAATATCTGTTTTAAATAGTAAATCAAGTCGCTTATATAGACAACTTTCCTGACCCTTATCAGTCGGGGTTACGGATTAGCCGAGCGGAGGTCTGTTCGAGATTATTTTTAGGGTTCCGTTCCTCAAAAGGAAAAAAGGAACCCTTATAGGATCACTTTGTTGTCCGAAAGTTAACTTTGTCGTACATCGCAACCGCAAAGTTAAGTTTGTCATTCGGAAAACTCAAAGATCTTCAAGAATTAAAGTACTATCTACATGCAAGTTTGTTTGCTTCTGCCTCTAGGTATACCTACCGTTAATATAGTGACAGAAAGGGCAAGCTATCACCTTATTAAAGGTTTAGGAGAGGGGAGCGTGCGTGTCTCGCGTGTGCTTTTTGACAGGGGAACTCGGTTTGGTCTGCTCCGAAAGTTAAAAATGGTAGTCAGGAACCCATAATATATCGCTGGTTTGCGAGAATAGCGATGGAACTAAAAATTATTGATTTTCGAGAATGGCAATGTTTTGTGATTTTCGCTAGAATATTTTGTTCTAAATATATAATGAACTTGTCGCTTTCTAACTAACGTCGAACGCACGAAATCGGCGTTGCATCTCTGTTCACCATAAAATATCAGAGATTTATGACCGTTTGGCATACTTGGTTCAATTCGACAGAATTTTGAATATCGACGTACGATATTCTCGCAAACCAGTGATATGCAAAAGGGCCATACCGACTCTTTGAAACAGGGTTTTAGTTGGTTTCACATCACTGCGTATGTCATACACTGTAGCTATCCATGCATTATTAAAAGGGTGTTCCCACCTATATTTTGTCACTGTAGTTGTTAAAAATAAATAAACATAGGATAATGCCGAAGCATTCTGTAAGCTACACCAGTCTGCGCGGCCCTATGTAGTACTCTACGTCTTCTGTGCCTCAGTAATCACATCGGAGTAATCACACCACGTCATATCCGTTTGGCACTACGTCCGCATTTCGCACGCTCACCGCCTCGCGCGTTTCGCTGTGCCATATCTTGTCTAATAACTTGATTACACTTTAATTAGTGAGTTAAACGATATTGCTTGTTCTATTTTGATTTGATAACTACAAATGCTGTACTACAAATATATACAGCGTGTAAGAGACACCGTACCGAATCCTGAAATAGTGTATTCAGACCACCATTCTGAGTGGAAAATCATTTGAAATTTCTGCCGGACAATTCACATTTTTTTTGCATAAAAGTGATATCACAATGAGTAAACAGAACATTTTACCGAAAAAAAACAGTAAATACGGCCAAAAACTGCAATGTAACACATTTATACAATCAGCTGCTTCGACGGCGCCGTGCATTGAAGGTCATTCACCGTACGGCACACGTACGCGTGTCGCGTTACATTGCGTAGTTCAAAATCAAACTATTGACTGTAAATCCTTAATCTCGAATTTTTCGACTTTTGCATTGTGATAAGTATCCCAAGAAAGACGTTTCTGTAAATAATTTGCGACGGTGTTACTTACACGCTGTATAGATGTTGTAGGTTACCTTACGGCCTTGTTTGCATTTTGTTTATTTGTACAAGATAAGGAAACAGTAAGTAAGAACGTGCCTCATACTGCGCTAATGCTTGTAAAAGAATGCCACAGTGTAATACGATCGCCAACGATAAAAACCAATCTAGCTAATACTAATCTTAATTGGGAAATAGTCTGAATCTGAATTAATTAATTGATTGTGTTCAATAAATTTAATTCTATTCTCTTCTTTTATTTGATGTGGTTATATTTATATAACATCCTCTTATCCTCATAATTTTACGAGGATAAGGCCGAAACAATATTCATTGGTGTAACTGTTTTTCTTAAGAACATTCCAGTTTAAAATAATAATCATTAAATGCAGACGCCCAATTTATTAATATGTAGTTGTCATGTATCGGTACCTACAGATAGTGGGGTTAGGTCTCCATAGTCCAAATATTATCTAAATGTAGGTATATTTCTTCCTCGCATATTGTATAGTTTTATTTTAATAAAAACAGTAGGTAATGTTACTGGTGTAGCAGCAGTAAATTATGAAAACACGCTAGGTGTTTTCATAATTTAAATTATTGCATTGATTACCCTCAATGCATTAAATGAAACATTAAAATAAAACAAAAAACGGGAAAATGCGTAAAGAGGGTTCCGTGCGACGAATATGTATCTAATATTTGTTTTTAACAAACGTAACATTGTAGTTGAAGAGCATGTTTTACCATACATTCCAACTGCAAATGTAAGTTTGTACGCATAATATTGATAGATTTACTATGTCATTTTAAAGCCATTGACTTCTTATAGGTTTTCCTGTAATCTATACCTAAACAAAGAATTATTTTCTGTATTTATATCAAAATCTTAGGCTCATTACTTTTAGAGATTGGTAACTAATCTCTAAACTCTCTCTAAATTGTCAATATTCATGTATTTTCTTAAATAAGTTCAAAACTATTCATCTTAAAATTATAAGTAAATAAATTTATATATATTTAAGACCCTCGCAACAAGCCCTTAAGGATAGCTATGTGTAGTAAATTGTAACTTAATCAATCCAATATATTTGGAACAAATTGGATGTGATAGGGAGACAGACAGACGCACGAGTGATCCTATAAGGGTTCCGTTTTTTTCAATCGGACGGAGGGAACCCTAAAAATGAACAAAACTTTAAGTCTACGAGAGCACTTGCACTGATGTGCAATAATAGAAGAAGACCTCTTAAGTACTCGAGAGTATTCGAGGGCATTCGAGACGATTGTACAATAAATTTTACAATACTTACACATATGGCACAATCCCAAGGATATTTTCTTCAATGTTAGCAACCATCAATTCGCCGAAATACGCTAAGAAGTTCAGATATCTCTCGTCCCTTGGCGACAATGACGTATCATGCTTATAAGAACCTTCAACATATGATGTTATGAGAAACTTGTAGTCCAAATCTTCTGGGAATTCAACACCGCGGTATAATCTATCAAATTTGCAGTTCTCATATACCATTCTGATTGCCTGCTGTTCTAAAGAACATTCAAAACGTTTTTTAGTTACTTTGGAGTCAATCTGTATCAAGAATGTTGGCTGCAAGTGTATTATGGTAAAAACAATGAGTTTAAGACCCATATAGTTAGTCATTCCCATGGTGTTAATGATCCAGGGCATAGAATGGTATTTATTGCGGCACTGCTCTATTAGTTGAGCGACTGTTGACGCAAATCGGAATGTATTGTCCATCACGTTGATCATGCCAATGTTGTAGGATCTGAAAAATTAATCAATTGCAGTTATATTGGTATATTAATTTAAAGAATAGTATCGGTATTTTGCGGGCTGAGGCAGGGGCAGTCACAAATAATAACTCGTTCAGAGACCTTATTCGCTATAGGTATTTTATTTATCTATAGCGAATAAGGTCTCTGAACGAGTAAACCGTAAAGTGAAAGATTTACATCACTATTATAAGTTGGTGCACACAGGTGTATCCAAAGCTCATGAGAAGAAACTTCCTTTTTTTATGATATAAGGGGCAAACGAGCAGACGGGTCACCTGATGGTAAATGACTATCGCCGCCCATGGGTACCTGCAACTCAAGAGTCACAAGACCGTTGCCGGCCTTTAAGATAGAAGTAGGGGAAAGGTGGTAGAGGGAGAAGGAGAGAGCCTCCGGTAACCTCACTCACTCGGCGAAAAGCAATGCAAGCATTGCTTCACTGCCGCTTTTCTGTGAGGCCGTAGTATCACTCCGGTCGAGTCGGCCCATACGTGCCGAAGCATGGCTCTCCCACGATTATATATTTTGGATTTACGTTTTCAAATAATACAAGTTACGACTCCTGCTATAGACGACGTTACTTGCCAGCACCAACCTCATGGCAACTCTCCTCAAAGGGCCCTAATGACTATACTCACCAACAGGAACACTACAATGCGATTAAGTTCTTCTTCACGTTCCCAGTCAGGCGGGTTTGATTTTCTTTTTATGCCGTTACCGTTAGCTGTAAACACTTGTGTGGTACCAACCAACCATGTCCCCCATGCAATACTAGGGACCTTATTGACCACCAGGAAAACGGCACTACACCAATAATGCTTATTAATCTCCGTCCTGTATGGGATGGAGGAAACTGGCAACTTCAATTCGCCCCGAAATCTAATCTGCTATCTATATAATCTAATTGCTCGTGATAATTCAGTCCTAGGTAAAAGAGATCCAACTAGATTGATAATGCTTGCTTGCAAAGTAATTGTTATGTGATGTGTATAAAATTATTTATTAAAGTGCCTAAGTCCATTCGCGAGTTACCATTGCAAAAAATGAAGAAGGGATTGAAAACCTGGTTAATACAACACACTTTTTACACAATGAAAGGTTTTTTTGGACTGGATGATACATATTTTTGTTGCAAGTAGGTATGTGTTCCTTGTTTAATATGGTGTGTTTGTTGTCTAACCTACAATTGTATCTGCATGCCAAATTAGTTAAATTGTGAAGGACAACATTTTTGTACCATCATATCTGTACCACTTTTCTCGCAAATAACATGATTTGATTTGAGATCTATTAATATCTTTGGGTGCATTGATCGAATAGCAGTTGCATGGTAAAATTAATCTTCAACCAATTCTGTGGTCGTGGCCTGCAGCTTTTGGCAATGGCTTTTGTAGTACAGTATATCCTTGAATGCTTGATATGATTTACAAGATTATTTTTGCTGATATCATCTGTACGGTGGCGCTACCTCCTTAGTCCCCTTTGAAGTTTACACATTCGTTCCACAACATGACTACAGGGATCCTGGGATCTTAAATAGGAGTCATTTGTGGGTTGCTTAGTACTTCATACTATTTGTTGGTATTGGCTCTGTTTCCGCATTTATATTAAAAAAACGGTCCATTATGCGTTCAGATAAGGCTGGCTAGTTGAGTCAGCCTAGCTCTTTCCAGAAGCACAGAAGCCTACTAGGGCGTTCACAGGCTTCTAGAAGCGATCTCGCATCTGCGAGGATTCTAGGCTTGTCCGTTGTGTGGCCACTCCCTCACACTCCAGGATAACGTAGGCGACCGTTTCCCCTGCGTTGAGACATCCTCTGCATAGAAGAATGCGACAAACAGTGTCGCATTAATGGTGAATAGATACCGATTCAGGGCCATATGTCCCGTAATGTTTCTTACAACTATTTTGATGTCGAGTCGGTTTCACGGTGAGACTTCCGCCAGCACCAATTTAGAATGCCTGCAACCAGGTATATTGGTTCAGCGACCGTTGTGCGCTTCACGAAACCGTTGCCTTACCCGACCCGCGAAATTGGTTGAAGGGAAGTGGCAGCAGTATAGTTGGACCTGCCGCTGATGTTGTAGATCCCTTCCTTGTCAGCTCATCGGCGGCGTCGTTCCTGAGTGAATCGCTATGCCTTTTGATCCATTGAAGAATTATCCGATTGGCCAAGGCTAAACGCTCCATCATCTGGTGGCATTCATAAATAAGAACGGAGTTCATGGTGTTGCCCTAGAGCCTTTTGGACGGCCATACTGACTGACAGTATACGGATGTTTTATTTCTTTATACCTTTTGACATAACCGTAGTGGCAGCGTAGGTTATTGCTCCTCACTCACATTGAAATATGGAACTGTGTTGGCCAAGCGCCAGTGATATTTTTATGTTTAAGTCTTGTGAGAAAGCTCCGGCTCCAGTCCCTGACCCCATCTTGGAACCATCCATGTAGATTCGCACTTCTTGTATGCCAGATTGATCTCGGTCGTTTTCAAATAGTTGTATTTGATACTTACTCTCGAAGGTGTGTTGTGTCGGGATCAGCGGGGCAGCTGCTAGTTGTTGATATTCCACTAATTGATATCCCTCTCGGTTGTACCACAGATCCAGGTGTTTAAGTCTGATAGCTGCCACAGCTGCCTCCTATTGTATATACAGGTCTAGTAGTGCTAAATAAAGAGCCACCTCATGGGCAGCTGTGGGTGTGGTGCGCCTGCAACCAGTGACGGCAGTACATTCTAGTCTCTGGAATTATTGCAGTATGTTTCTAACAGTGTTATTTCTGTTCTCTGCCGCCAGGCAATAGCGCCAAACGTGACGATTGACCGTATAACCGTTTTGTCGTCGAGTCGCTTGCATTTGCAGAAAATAATGCAGGCCTTGTTCAGTTTTGTGTCCAGGTGCATGTTTCATAGAAGTTCACTGTCCAGTATCACTCCTAGATACTTGACCTCCTTGGCAAGGGCTAGACGGGTGCAAAATAGTTTAGGTAATATCAGTTCTCCTAAACTACGTTTATTTGTGAACATAATCATCTCAGTCTTCCGTTCTCCGTTCCGACCTCATTTAGTCGCATACCACACTCCCAAGCGGATCTGATGAGGATGGTCAGGTCGTCTGCATAGCCCACTGTGAGGTACTTGCGGTCATTGAGTTGAGTAATGAGCTCATCGACCACAATGTTCCATAGGAGAGATTAGAGAACTCCGCCTTGCGGACACCCTCTAGCCACCAAAGAGAGGGGCTCTATCACAGTAAATTGTATGGCTCTGTATCTAAGCATCACTCACTCCACAATCGTGGAGTCGACCACATGTCTTGTAAGAGTTTGGCTTATGCCGGTGAAGTTAGTTTTATCAAAGATACCTTCGATGTCGATGTATGTTCCAAGGGTTGACATGTTGCATTTTAGCCTTCTGCCCTCTATGCATGAAACAACTTGATGTAGGGCATATTCTGTTGATGTGCCCATCGAGTAAGCATGTTGGTTGGGGTTCAAAGAGTAGCTGACTAGTTTTTAGCTATTAATCTCTCCAACACCAGAGATCTCGATCTCGATTCGGAGATGATCTATCAGAGCCCCATCACACCATCTTAGCAATCCTAGGAAAATGCCATCTAGTTCTGCCGCTTTGTATAAAAGGAAGCTGTTAATTGCCCACTGTAACTTTTCATGATTCACGATTTTACGGGTGGTGGTCCAGTCTGAACCACGGTTATTTGGTGTATTTTCCCTACTATATTTCCATGTCTTTCTCATTTGATATACGACATCCTAGGAAGTGAGTTGTCATTAACAGTTCACTGGTGTAAGTATGTTAGTACAGAAGCTTCTCCAGCATTCAGTTTTCTTGATTCTGATCCGCTTCTTGTAGAAGAAGCGATGCCTGCCTATATATATTTATGTGATGTGCCGCGCTCTGCTTCGGACATGTGTGCTGTGACATTTGATCATTAATATTATTAATGTAAAGCGCGGTACACTCTTGACTGACGCTCGGTATATTGATAGCGATGAGTGATACGCGTGTGGCAAATGAGTTGGTGGCGTTCCTGCAGCAGACGTTGGACTGATGGACGAGGTGTCCGCCATCCAAATCTGTGTGACTAACTTCACCGATGATGATATTGCTGCTGCCAAGCAGCTGGTGTTCCGGTTGTTAAATAATGCCGGCGTGATGGATAAAAAAAAAAAGGATTTGCATAAGTTACCTCCAGTCAATTTCCACCATGTCGATGTTACTACTCTGCTGAAGGACATTGTCTTTTTAAAGGCAGGTTTAGCAGATGTACAAAGGAAGCTGGAGGCATCCCAGATTACTGTCGAAGTCATGCGCGCCGGACTAGAAGAAGAACGCAGCGCGTGTAAGTAATATACACACGTGCCGCGGTACATGCGTCGATACATATCGTGTGCAAGCTACGCGTCAGCAGTTTTGTCGCCGACACCGATTGCAGAGTCTGCACGGTGTGCTGCGAGTCCTGCGTTACGCAGCTCCGCGCCCACCCCTGAAGCTCTTCCTCACATCGCTGGGAGACCTACGCGACCTGCTGACTCAACGGTTACTGCGAGTACCCCTGCTGATCCATCTACTAAGCCCTTGCCTATGAAAGCAAAGATTCAGGCTGATGAAAAAGGCTTCGAGATTGTGCAAAGGAGAAGGCGCCGATCGTGAAGCACTAAGAACTGCTGTAGTAAGGCCCCTGGTGCCTTAATGTAAAGGTGCATGCCGGTGCGCCGAACACCCCGGTGTACATCTCTCGCCTACACTACATCACTCAGGCAGAAGATATCGTCAAATATGTGTGCCATAAGCTGAATTACCCGCCGAGAGTGCAGTTGCTTGAGTAGCGTCGCAAGGCGTTCGAGCTGCGAGTAGGTACCCAACTGTTATCTGCACCAGGTGCTAGATGAAAGCTTTTGGCCGCAAGGTGTGGTATTTTATTTATTTATTTCTCTTCATCGTACACCTTTAAATAGTAAATAGTGCAAATTCAAGTTACAAATGTTAAGGTATAACAATCGGCGGTCTTATCACGCACGGCGATTTCTTCCAGACAACCTTTTTGGTATTGCCGTTGAAAATACAGTATCAGCAAGGTAGTGAGAACCAGTGGTCGTACAGTACGACATGATCACTCTACATCGAGACTAACTCCTATAAGAAATCAATTAAATGAATTAGGGTAAGGACATTTGAAATGAGATAATGTCTGACTTGACTCCTTCAATTCCTCATGCCTCTCTTTCAAGCTCAAGCGCTCTTGTCTCATGACAATGTGAGCATACTAAGTTAATGCTCATTTATTGGGCATGAAAGCTCTTCGCCATGCCCAAAAACTAATTCAATGCTGGTACATCAAAAAGGGATATCGAACAAACTAAAAATACACGTCATACAAATATATCGTGCAACCTCATCCGTATACCAATATTTACCTTACTGCATTGTTTAAAAATACATATAACTTATATCTATATAACTTATATATAACCAAGCTTTGGCATACCCAAGTAAGATTAAACATACATGTCTGGCGTCTTCAAATGTGTAAAATTTGGTCCCAATAGAGGTGTTGTGATGACAGTGGCGGATATATTGCCGGCTACTGTAAACTCTGCTTGACCAGGGTCCAGATCTATCATTAAAACAGGTCCATTCTCCAAGACCCGGTTAATATAATATCTGATGAGTGTTGACTTGCCCAAACCTTTGCCACCACACACTATGCCTCTACTGCATTTTTCTGAAAATAACAAGCATAAACAAAAGTTACTATAACTTTACAGAAATAAGTTTAAGACGCCCCTACATTTAAATTAAAACACAATTTAAAAGATAAAAAGTAAAATACTAAAGTTGTTTGTAACCCTAACTGCCACTACTATGTATATAGTAATAAATAAGGATTGAAGTGAAAAAACATGAAGCGGCGGTGCCTGACAGCTGCTAATATAAAGTAGTAGGGGGGAGGAGGTGCAAAATTCTATTCATCGTTCCATCCATTCATTCATTTATTTTTTATTTTGACAGTTGCTTGAGAATGTAACTCTGCCAGGTTTCGTAAAATTCAACTCTAAAACACAGATTAAGAAAAATATTTAGATTACCTATTTAAATTCAAATATATTTTTTATTAACCTTCATGGACTTTAAGATACTGTAATTCTTTTTTAAATGATTATTGTTTTACACAATGAAAAGAGTTACATTGTATTGTGGTGATAACAAATGCTTGTACAGCATATTTATGAATTGATATGAATTATTTCTAAATAGGTGGATTGTTGACTTTGTCCTTCATCGCAACTGCAAAGTTAAGTTTGTCTTTCCTAAAAGACGGGCAAGTCTTCGAGAATTGATTCCCGAGATGTACGTACAACCTAAATACAAGTTTGTTTGCTCACGGAACACTCTATGCACGAGTCAGACTCGCACTTGTCCACAATGTGTTGGATCATCACTAAGTGACCACTTATTGATCTGTCAGAAAGAAAATAAAAGAATATAGTAGACTTAATGTCTACTATATTCTTTCTAGAGGAAAAGGGAATTTAAAAAAAGTTAGAAATGAAATGCCTAAATCATTAGATAATTGTATCCGATGGTACCTTGTCAAGATTTTCCCCAAATGTCTGCAATAGTTAACTATCTTTACTTTCACGCTATACTATATAAAATGAAAATATGGACTATAACTTACTCATTGTACAACTTAGATCCTCTTCCCATGAAATATAATTTTCAAAAGATCTCAAAGGTTTACTTAAGTAAATGTTGCAACTTAATCTATCTGACGCCTTAGATAATCTGTGAGCATTAGTGTCAGTTTTTAACCTGTTAAACACGTCAGCATGGAAATGATTATCAACAAAATCCATTTTAGCATCCTTTAGTGGTGTCATAGTTACTACGGCATCATGCTCTCCAAGTGATGTAACAATCTCTTCTGTTTTACTTACAGATAAACCAGAACTTGTCAATTGCCCAAATGAACCATAGTAATCATTTTCAGTCTCCTTTGTTTTTAAACAGTGTGCAAAACTATTATTTGGAGAGTATAAATTTACTTCTTCTTTCAAAATGTGACCAAAAACTTCAACTGTGCCACAGAGTACCTTTACTTTAACTTTACCATTGACATACATTTCTGCTGGATGTTCTAACACAAATATACAGCCTGTCTCTGTATAGTACACTCTGACGGGGTTAACATACTTATTATTTTCAGATTCACTTAATTGTTTTTCTACAGATTTTTGAGGAGCATTAGTTTCAGTCTCTTGTACTTCTGTTGGCTGGAGTTCACTGTCTGCTGTTACATCTAATTCTATTTCTATGTCTTCTATAATGGGGTCATCACCAATTTCAGGTACCAAACTATCAACATCATCAACTTGCATGGTATCATCAGTGGAGAAGATACTAGTACTGTTTGCTGAGATTGTATGTTTTTCATATGGTGAATTTTGTACTGTGGGGTATTTGTATCCACCTAATATTTCACTCAGACTATGATCTGACATTTCTGTTGCAGTTACCGATATAAATGGAGAAGAAGCATTTGTTGATACCGAGTCTTGTGTATTGTTATCAATAAACTTTTCTATAGAATCTTCATCATTATCATGTATACTTAAACTTTCTATTTCAACATCATTTATATATTTATTTCTACTTTTGATCAATTTCTTATTTTTAGAATTGATTTCATTACACCTTTCTTTTTTAGAATTGGGAAACTCTTCCAATTTTCTTTTTTTGACATTTGCATCATTACATTTAATTTTACTTAAATTTTGCATTATCTTGGATGCTAAAGACCCATCAGGGTCAAAATCTTCTGTAACTGAGTTACCAAATGATGATTGTGATGATTCTGCAAATTCTGAAAAAGAGGTCTCTCCACTAGTACTGGCATTCTCAGAAAGTTCAAGATCATCAGGTAATGATTCTATATCTTCATCACCCTCTGATATAGGTTCTAGATAGTCTCCGGATTGCTCATGTTCAGTTTTATTTGTGGTATCTTCACTATTTGTATCATCTGACTGCTCTTGAGAACTTGAACTGTTTGGATTAACTTGACTGGAGCCTGATACATCATCATCACCAACCTCAAAGGCAGTTACTGGAACTGTCTCTTCCTCGTCGTCGGATTTTGTAAGATCCAAGTCAGAAAATCCACTTACAGAAGCAGAATCGTCGATAGTCTTGTGTACTTCAGCAATATCTCTATACGCGTTCCCGCTACTTTTTATAAGCTCGTTGTCGCTCTGTTTGTAACCGTGTAGCATTTGTTTTAGCTGTTTCTTTACCATTTCTTCCGATCTACTGTCCGTTTTCAGAGTATTTCTTTTAGAAACGTGAGCTTTCTCGAAGAACTCCATTATTGAAAAATTTAACTGGAATAACGAATAATCAAGTTAAGTCATGGGGACTAACATAACGGTCACATCGTGATAATTTAGCACCAATAACAATAATTTTTCTTACATTAAATCTTAAAAAAGTCACCGCAGCGGCAAAGGAGCAATGTGTTTTAACAAAGCTGTCAAAAACTGAAACACAAACAATATGTCACTGTCAAGTGTCAAATGAGACGCGTTCCGATTACGTAGTTGGGATAAATTTCTTTCTTAAGAATACGACAACATTACTTTTACTAACTGATAATGACAAACCATTATCTTCCAATCAGAAGGAAAAATAATATAAGGCAGAATTTAGGTGGTGATTAATAATATCTATTGATTTCTCAGATAAATGCTATATACTCTACCAGTTATACAATGGACTAACCTCACAGGAAGACGCAAACGAAACATTTTCTCCCTAAGCACTGGAAGTTGAAAATGATCGCAGGCAGACAGGGCACGCGCGCATAATAATATATATGCTTTCGCCGGGGACGTAGCTAGGTGAAAAGAGGAGGCGAAATCATTAAGCCAGACAGAAATATCTCTCTTCTGTAGTTTACACTACGGAGACATGTATTACTGCCAGTGGAGACTACTTTGAAAAAAAAATTTATAAAGTAAGAGAAAACTTATATATATAGCGCCCTAGTCATTCAAGATTAATTTCTATGCTCATCGACAATGTGTATTACTTTTCAGTCTCCTTTCAGAGAGGCACGGCTTTGGAGCAGTCGGAGTCCCACAAAGGAGGGCGAGCAATGTTTCTGCGTTTGGGCTTCTTCAGTGGAATGCTGGATTCTGCAGTAGAAGTAAGAGCTTCGACGAACATGGAGTAATTGTTTTAAAAAAACGGCTTGCGAATAATTACTGCAATCTGAAAGTGATTATTCGACACCTTGCTCCAGTATGTTTTACGGATCCCATACTTCAGTAAAGAAGGAGGAGAGACCATTTCATGAAATAAACTTATTTCCTTGCTTTCTTTCTTTCATTGGAGCAGTGGATAGTGGTTTGAATATGACTATCGGATAGTGATGGCTCCCGTGTGATTCCTGTAGAATTCTTAATTTAAAAAGTGATGCCATAATAATATATTAGGAGAGCAAATAGACAAATCTTCTGCCAACGGGGGTCCTGATATGGGGAGACCTGTCTACTAGGAGAACCATAATTTATAACGCATAATAACATCTTCTATGAGATCTGTTAATTGGGTAGAGAATTTGTCGCACTACCCCAAGAATGCAGACGGGAGGAGAACTGACGAAAATATAGATTGGAGTTTAGGGATAATAGAAGGGAATGTACAAAGATATAATGGATTTATCTATGACTCTACCAACCACAACATTAAAAGTCCCGCTGTAAGCCAGGATTGGAAAAGAAGTGTGTCATGTTTCTTTTAATCAAGAGCAAGCTATCTCCGTATTAGTAAAGGGGTAGACGGTATGTTAACAACTATAGCCCGATTGGTTTGTCTAACGTAACCTTTCGATAGTGGAGTCCTAATTCGTATTAGGACTCCACTATCGAAAGGTTACGCCTCAAAGATAGTTTTTTGGAGCGATCTGGACAAGGAAGGATGGGATTCTGTTGGAGGGGTTGGACACACTTCTCTTTTCTGTCTAGATTGTTCCGGGCAGACTTGGCTTGTGGCAAAGTGTCGAACAGAACAATATAAACAGGTGCACTTCGCCACTATGGTTTTTATCACAGCATTGAGATTTTACGAATCAAAAGGGGCTTTACGTATTCAAAAAAAATATTATTGTGACGTTGGATCGTGGTACGACTAATTCAAGTATTTTCGGACCCATGGGAACAAATTAAACTTTTGATCTATGTAAATAGATTTCGAGTTTACGGTGGAGATATTGCCCCATGGAAGTATTCTAGTAGTTCCAAGATAAATTTAAAAAAGCAAAGGTGTAGTCAGAGTGGGAAGGGGGCATAGGTGCATCACCATATTATCCAATACGGAGCACATTTATTGTAGGACGAGGAGGATCATATCCGTGGCTAGCGTGAACACATTGACATGTCGACTTGCATGTTTTTTTTTATATTGGCGTAATACCTCCTACGCATTAGGAATTCATATGAAAAAAATTTACAGTTTCAAATATACATAAATTTTGGAGAAATGGACTTTGGAAACATTGACATTTCGCATTTTAACGTGTCTAACTTGACAAAACCTCATGTCAAATTAATGATTCACATGATTTTGTATACGACCGATTTCCGTCCGAACCAAATAGGGTTAGGATACGCTCACTACAACGTGACGTTAGAGCACGCATAGACGAGCTACGACAAGCCCGATGGGACAGCCACCTGAGTGCACTTGAGCCCTCTCATACTGCGTTCTGGCAGCTGTCGAGAGCCCTACTAAAGGACACCATCGCCCCTATGCCCCCCCTCAATAGGCCAAACCTCCCTCCCGCCTTTGACGACAATGAAAAGACAGAATGCCTCGCAGACAGTCTCGAGCTTCAATGCACTCCCAGTCGACCAAAACCACCTAATAGAGGTGGATGCAGAAGTGGAACGGAGAGCATCACTCCCGATACCCGCTATCCCAGACGGGGAAGAAGACCGTCCCCCCGAAGGGGTGTGCGGAGTCATCAAGTAACTCAAACCCAAGAAAGCCCCTGGGTCGGATAAAATCACCAACAGAGTCATAAAACTCTTCCCTCCCATCCTAATCGCCCTACTGACCGCCATCTTCAATGCGGCCATGTCCAACAATCTCTTTCCACCACAGTGGAAAGAAGCCACAGTCATTGGCATCGAAAAGCCGGGCAAACCCAGAACCGAACCCAGCAGTTACCGTCCCATAAGTCTGTTCAACGGCATGGGCAAGATTTTTGAAAGACTTATTTTTAGTTGCCTCAAAGCACACGCCGATGCCAACATGCTCATACCGCACGAACAGTTCGGTTTTCGAACCCAACACTCAAGTGTTCACCAAGTCCACCGTATTGTGGAACACATCACCTCGCGCTTCCAGACAAAACTGTCAACAGGTGCGCTCTTCTTCGACGTCGCGAAAGCATTCGACAAAGTATGGCACAACGGCTTGTTATACAAGCTATTCCAAATGGAAGTGCCTCACAGACTCGTGCTCATCATACGAGACTACCTGTCGGACCGCCACTTTCGCTACAGACTAGAAGGGACGCTATCCTCTCCTCGCCCCATTCTTGCCGGAGTCCCTCAGGGATCAGTACTCTCCCCCATCCTCTTCTCGCTGCACACTTGCGACATGCCTAAGCATCGGAAAGCCCACCTAGCCCTGTTCGCGGACGATACCGCCTTATATCACTCAGGCAGGCTACCTCGGTGTATCGCCAAGGTCCTCCAATCTGCAGCCAACTCACTAGGTGAGTGGTTTCGGAAATGGAGGATCGAAGTAAACCCCGAAAAAAGCCAAGCAGTCATCTTCCGCAGCTGGAAGGACAGCTGATACGCTCCTCCCGCGCCACCCCCGATCACCCTATTCGGAAATCCCATTCCTTGGACAAACCAAGCCAAGTACCTAGGAGTTATACTTGATGACACCCTCTCCTTCTCCAAACACATCACAACGGTTCGAGCCCGCGCTAGCAGGGCACTAAGTCGACTCCACTATCTCCTAAACCGTAGTTCCAAGCTATCCCTGAAAAACAAAGTACGTCTATACACCACTTGCATCCGCCCAATAATGACGTACGCCTCAGTCGTATTCGGCCACGCCTCCCCAAAGAGGATTCACCGACTTCAAGCGGTACAAAACCGCTTCATGCGCAGAGCCACGGGTGCCCCGTGGTACATGCGAAACGAAAACCTCCATATAGACCTCGGTCTGCCTACTATAAGGCAATTCATTAAAAACTGCTCCCAAACCTTTGACTCCGCCGAATCCCACCCTAACCCACTCGTGGTATCCGCGGCGAACTACATCCCGTCAGCCATCTCTCGTAAGCGCCGACCGAGACACGTCCTCGGGGAGCCTGACGACGATATAACCAAGGCACAAGACGCCGTGTATGCCCATCAAAACAATACACGCACAAACACACCACACCGCGGTCCCCGTTTCTGCCCCCGACGGAGGGGTAGAAACAGACACTCGCGCTCCAACAGATAAGTCATAGGTAGACTTTGATCCTTGAGTTTGTTTCGGCGTTTCTTCTCAAGGTTAGTCATAGGAAACGCCGGCACCAGCTAGCTCTTCATCTCGAGCAACAACCTAAGCCGAGGTCCTAGTCCCCTCGGGGGTGCCCTTAGGCCGTTGCCAAAAATTAGTATACGGTTGGGAGCACTAGGCTCACCGTCAAGCCCGCGTAAAGTTGTATACAGCCACAGGGCTTACAGCTAAAGCCAATTAAAAAAAGAAAACATGATTTTGTGAAGGAACATTGATATTTTCTTATATAAACTTACACTCGGTCACCAAAAAAGACAGACATGTCAACATATTCACGCCAGCCACGGATATAGTCTTGATACAGGTGATGTCATAAAATCTGCCAGCAGACACCCTGTATAATCAATCCAGGAGAATAGCATCTTTGATGATGGACAAAATAAAACAGTTACATTTTTTTTTCGATATTTATTCATATATAACCGCTCCAGACTTCCAAGATAAATAAATTCCATGATTTTATTAACATTCAATACAGTCCATACGAATGCAACTACTACTAAGCAGCCAATGGAAGCATTAGTAACTAATAGGAATGCTTCCACAAGCCACCAACAATATTTATACTGTCGAGTTTGACATGAGACTGTGTTACAAGGATGTGCTTTAGATGATCTGTCCTAAATGCTTAGTTCACAATCTCTTGTCAAAAACAAAGTTCGATTACACTAGGCATCTACTTGGTAGCTCCCTGGCTGAAGGTGGCGAGGAAGTCGTTTACAAGTTTCTTCAATTGTTCATCAGACTCCTTAGTGATCTGGTTTTCCTTGGCAATGGTAGCCAAAAGACCCTGGTGGCTAGTCTTGATGTGCTGGGTGAATTCCTTTTCGAAGGCGGTGATCTTGGTGGGGTCAAGTTTGTCAAGGTGACCACGTACACCACAGTAGATGATGGCAACCTGGGTAATTCATCATAAAGCATGATTAGGTACTGTTTTACAGATCAAATTATCAATTTTGGTTTGACTGACCATGAAATTACAGTAATCAATTACCTGTTCCTCAATAGCCATTGGCACATACTGTCCTTGCTTCAGCAGCTCAGTCAAACGCATACCACGGTTAAGCAGTTGCTGGGTAGCAGCGTCCAAGTCAGAACCGAACTGAGCAAAAGCAGCGACCTCACGGTACTGGGCCAACTCCAGTTTCATGGAACCGGCAACCTGATATAGAAAATGACTAATTAAATACTTAATATCTTTATTAGTAGAAGTAAAATCCACTTGTGATCTATATGACTGTTGTCACACAACTTATTGCCATGGAGATATAATGCATTGCTTTTCCAACAACTATAATATATCTAAAAGGAGATTGCATACTGCTCTATATGGAAGTTTTTCGATTTGTTAAAGTATGTCACAACTCAGTTACAGGTTTATCAATTCGTTTTCGAAAATCACGTCAAGAATATTAGTTTATACCTGTTTCATGGCCTTAGTTTGGGCAGCAGATCCTACACGGGATACAGACAGACCGACGTTGATGGCGGGACGGATACCCTTGTAGAAGAGCTCAGTCTCCAAGAAAATTTGGCCGTCAGTAATGGAGATTACATTAGTGGGAATGTAAGCAGACACGTCACCAGCCTGGGTCTCGATGACGGGTAAGGCCGTCAGAGAACCACCGCCCATTTTGTCAGACCTGGAAAATAAGAGCATAAGGGATATCACATTGATTTTGAACTAAAATATTAGTAAAAAGCGAAGTATTTTATATTTGCTTTTTTTTTATTTATCGTAACAGCTATTTGAGTAACCATTTAACTTACATCTTGGCAGCACGTTCAAGCAGACGGGAGTGGAGGTAGAACACATCACCCGGGTAGGCCTCACGACCCGGGGGACGACGCAACAGCAGAGACATCTGTAGGAAAATTTATGATATCGGATAAATGTTATTGTTTATACAAATAAACCAAGTTTCTAAGAATATAACAAAAAAATTTCAAGGACGGATTTGCCGCATTCTTCCCGTTTGTGGTATCCAGCCAAATTTTGCTATTTGGTTTTATCACTAACTAACTCTTCACCAAGATTCCACTTCCATGGCAAGATTCCATTTTATGCAGGTAGATTTTTAAAAGGTGTACTGGTGGTACACCTGTGTGGTGGTATACTGGTGAGTGTATTTTAATACCAGCTTTCACACTAGCACTCTGTTTGCAGTATAGACAGAATTTCCAGGTCTGCTATGGATGTGTTCAATTGTTGTAACCTTGACATCTAGTAAAAAGCCATTCACACAACCCCAAAAGCCCTTGAAAAGAGTCCTGACTAGGAATAAGTGGAGTTGCCAGTTAACAGTGGTAACTGATCCATTTTTCTTTCAACTAACAAGAAAAGGAAAATAATAAAAAGTTATTGCATCACACACCAAGCATTACCTATTAGTGAATAAATTAGAACTCACCTGACGGTAGGCTACAGCCTGCTTGGATAAATCGTCGTAGATGATCAGAGCGTGCTTGCCGTTGTCACGGAAGAATTCACCCATGGCACAGCCCGAGTACGGCGCCAAATATTGTAGGGGCGCGGCATCGGAAGCCGTAGCAGATACGATGATGGTGTAGTTGATGGCACCTAATCAAGATAAATTATGTGACCACAAGAAAGGTAAGAAAAACGTTTTTCTGACAGAACAGTTGAATAGGAGATTCTATGAAGAGAAATCAGAAAGAAAAGAAACTTACCAGCATCAGTGAGCCTCTTCACGATCTGGGCGACAGTGGATCTCTTCTGTCCGATGGCGACGTAGATGCAGTACAACTTTTTCTTTTCGTCATCTCCCTTGTTGAAACGCTGCTGGTTAATGATGGTGTCGATAGCCAGAGCAGTTTTGCCAGTCTGACGGTCACCAATGATCAACTCACGCTGACCACGACCGATGGGTACGAGCGAGTCGACGGCCTTGATACCTGAAGAAATGATCATAAAAGTGCTGAAATACTATGAGATCGTAAATAATGTAATCCAATGTAATTATCAAACACATGTTACACTTGCAAACTTCTCTTCTCAACAAGGTTATCTTGTGAGGAACAGATACAAAACTACCTTCTTCTTGTTTTTTAACATTTCAAAGATTTTAGGGCTGCTCTAGCACTCTTGGCAATATGTGGAAAAAAAGAGGAAAGATAATATCATGTCTGAATTGTTACATAACTTGATGTGTAAGTGCTAGACCTAGCTGTCTGTTCTGATATACTTGCATTGGCATAATGTCTGGAGTCTAACAGAAGAGTCTATACAGTTCACAGATAGTATGTTGTGTGTCGAACGAAAAAACTCACCAGTCTGCATAGGCTCACGCACAGACACACGGGGGATGATACCAGGGGCCTTGATACCGACACGCATACGGTTCTTCGTGTCAATGGGGCCTTTGCCATCAATGGCGTTACCCAGAGCGTCTACTACACGACCCAATAGCTGCTCGCCGACGGGCACGTCTACGATGGCACCAGTACGCTTGACGATGTCTCCTTCCTTGATCAGCTTGTCGTTACCGAATACGACAACACCAACGTTGTCAGGTTCCAAGTTGAGGGCCATACCCTGATGGTAAAATTTTAGTCAGTTTATGAACTCAAAAACCAAGTCTATATTCCACTCATTATAGCTCAGACATAATTTCTCCTGTAATTTTAAAA
This sequence comes from Euplagia quadripunctaria, assembly GCA_963859945.1. Taxonomy (NCBI): domain Eukaryota; kingdom Metazoa; phylum Arthropoda; class Insecta; order Lepidoptera; family Erebidae; genus Euplagia; species Euplagia quadripunctaria. The sequence continues at coordinate 6,553,215 of OY982575.1, read as the reverse complement.
TGAATCTGCCCACTATCCATAAGTTTGTTAAAATGTGGTAACCTAAATAAAAACTTTTAACCAATTATAAAAGAGTGTCTATTTGACTATTTTTTTTTGTTACTTGTTGTCTATGGAAATCTGACGAGATAATACTTTTTTTACCAACGAAAAACGAGGAGGTTCTCAAATCAACCCGTATATTTCTTTTTTATTTTTTATATAAGACCATGCATAACTTTTTACAGGGTTGTCCGATTTTGATCATTCTTTTTTTATTGGTTAGGGTATACTTCCAAGTTGGTCCCATTTAAATTTCAAATAAAATTTTAACTCTAAGGGTAGAAAAATAGGGAACAAATGACTGTTCACCCGTTGACTTTACACCTGTGAACCGATTTCTTGAAACTTAGCACATGTGTGTAGTTTTTATGACTCTACATGATGGAGACCTAACTGATTTGATAATGGATGCGAAATCCAGTCAATGGAACTCCTCAATGGTTCATAGCATCTATTTCGTGTTTATTCTCATTAATTTATCTTAATGAGAACTTTAAACCTAATAAAAGATTATAAGAATAATAATTATGTTAGCTACAAAAAACAATCCTTTTTAACAAAAAATTAAACCGACGAAAGAAGAAAGGAACTGAAAAGCGAAAAATAAACTTGTTAGCCTAACTAAACACCTACACTAATGTGAATACCTAAATAATTTTGAGTCGGTGCCAAACATACAAACAAAAAAAATCGAAAATTAATTTATTAACTTGTATGTTTAGCACCGACTCAAAATTATTTAGGTATTTAAGAGTTTAGTTACTAATTAGGCTAACAAGTTTGTTTTTCGCTTTTTAGTTCCTTTCTTCTTTTGTGGATTATATTTTTTGTTAAAAAAAATTATTATTGTATTGCATAGATAAGACCTTGAACAACAGAGTTAAACAAAAAAATATGCTCAAACTTAATTTGAGGTCAGAAGGGGCCACTTTTGATGATTGATTGATGAATAGTTTAATACCCAGGCCCCACCCACCTTATTACCTGATTATCTCTATTACCACTCTTCTAGCTACCATTCTTCTTTCTTGTCTGCAATACATTACCAGATAGATTTTGGTATACATTTAATTAATCATGAAAGCATATTATTTTTCCTAGTAAAGTTCCTTCTATCTCTAAGATTAGTTTTGTTTTAAAATATTTTTTATATTGTAATCTTAAAATAATTGTAAATTTTGAAGATTATTGCACTGGTTTTATTCGAAGCCTTACAAAAGCTAAAATAAATTCTAGTTATAGCTCCTCTTTTCCATGAAGTTTAATTTTTTGACAAAGTGACTGTTCTAATAGGACAAATCTTGTAACAGAATTATATAAATAAAAAATAATTAACTATTATTTATTGTCTCCTGCTCGAAACTAGACAGTATTACTCTATTTCGCAATGTCATCTTCAAGTAAAATGTGCACAAACCTTAAGTCCAGAGGAGAATTCCACCATCTCCTCAGCTTGAATGTTTTTTAGGCCATAGACACGGGCAATACCGTCACCAATGCTCAAGACACGGCCTGTTTCCTCCAAATCAGCCTGTAGTAATAAATTAGGAATAGTAAACATTGGAGCCTTACATCTAATAATGTCATTATTGGATGTAAGGGCTTACCCCTTACAGCTAATAATAATTTTATATAAAATAATTAGTAAATCAATTTATCCCTTGGCTTTAAGATCATACAAATAATTATATACTTATAAAAATGTAGGACATAAAAGTAAGTCCCAAACCAACTCTGAAAAATGTTGGTTTCTAATCAATATATTCATAATTAATATATTTTTTTACACTATAATATTATATAAACTGTGTTGTCTTATATAATTTTTTTTTTCAAACTAAAATAGAAAATAAACAATTTGTTAAATATCCTGTAAAATATGTAATTGCAAAAGTTAAAAAATGTAATGTGTAACATAATTTTTTTTTTCTATTCTAACTCAATGATTTTTAAAATAGATCTGTTAAAATAGATTTTGGAGCAATATAAAATAAATATTCATAGTACCTAGTAAGTAATATTATATTTTTCAATAGCAACTAACAGACTTGTTAACATTGTAATGATAAGGATGAGTTTATATAACTAACCTTAGGAGCAGCACCCATGATCCTCTCCTCCAAAATTGTGGAGATTTCAGCGGCTTTCTGGGTAGGGCTGACATGGAAGTTGCGTGCAGCAACGTTCACGGCGGGAGCCGCAATTCCTGCGACCTTCGACACCTGCAGACCGACATTGGTACCATCAACCCATTTCACACTTAATTATATCATTCAATCAGTACATCATCACTGCTTCCTATTCAACACTTGTGTTTTAGTCACATCAGTCACTAAATCCATGTAGAGAACCTCAAAATTTAAAATCGCCTATATTACATAACAGCGATCATACACAACAGATTACCACAAAATTGATGCATTAATATGTAATATCACTCAGAATAACGGGATATAAACGGTAATCTCATGTAACTGACGGAATTTCGTAAATTTTGGATAATTATCGTTGAAACTAAACCAGTCATACACCCCGAGACATGGGAGCCGGGATTTATTCAAGTTACAAATATGAAAATTTATAATTTCTAGAATACAAGGGAAATTACCTGCGAGGCGGCATTGGGTAAACGCCTGGCTACTGAGCCGGCGATACGAGCGGAGATGAGCGACATATTTTAGTAATTCTTATAACTATGGCAGACGAATAGACAGAAGGCCCGTAGTAGATAGTTCTCCGCTCACGACTCGTTGCGGTAGAACAGGAAGTGAGATAATCGATGATACTCTATGGTTTCTTCTACAGATTGACATGCGTTCACAAGATCTAATATTTACGCATTGAGATTATTTTTCTCTTGAAAATTGATTTATAAGCAACAAAAATATCTTTACAATGTAAATTGAAATGTTTTACATATATTATTCACCCATATGTTGAGCATACGACTATTTATGATTAAAATATTTAGGCCTCGACCTTAACATGTGGGTAAAGATTATAAAGTTATATTGCGTTTCTGAACAAAACGTCTAAAGAGGGACGATTAAAATCTGACAAACAAGTCTATATATGTCTATGTCTGTAGAAAAATACAAAACAAATTATAAATATATTTATTAACATAATTATTTTTTTAAAAAGTGTAACCGAATGAAATGCACCTAAATAATTATAAATTGTATTTTTCGTATTCAGATTTTTTTTGATGTACTAGAGTATGGAATCACAACCCATGAAATATTTATTATTGCCCAGCATGCAATATGTAGTCTTCATCATTAGTTCCATTTCACCAAATGGTGCTTTCCTAGACTAAACGCACGTGTTTTTATAAAAATAATGTTCAAATCGTTTTAGGTGCTTTCAAGATGGACGAATAGACATGGGCGTAGCTAAGAATATTTCCTAGGGGGTAGCTGACCCGCTAATATAAATATATATATATATACCCTCTTGCTGAGTCATAGAACAAAATCATAAGAAATGTATTTGCTTCAGCTTCTAACAACCTTATTACTGAGAATCATCGACTTATTTATCTCACATTTATCCATTTATTCCTAATTAAACTATAACTTGGACTTTGTACTTTAAGGAACAATCCATTGCTTTCTTTGGAACTTAGCCATTCAATTCAAGTATTGGGAATCGATCCTTTTTCGAATATGGGGACATTTATCTTGTAGATAATATTTTCTCAGATGAAGAGCCAAGTCCATGTTGCCCAGAGATGTTCAGATTTATAAATTATATAAGGAGGTATTTCTTCATCGGAGGCATTACCGCAGAATATCACCGTGAAGCTAAATTTGGTTGGATTTATTTTGACTTCAGGGTATTTGGTAGCTTCCTTGTATTTGGCCTGCATAAAACTGTTATCCTCCGGGGGTCGTTGGAAAGGTTTGTCTCGTCATAATTATATATGTTTTCTGCCGGTACGTTCTCTAATTCTCTTCTTAGATTTTCAATGAACTCTGTTATTACGTCTTCTGAAATTTGAGCTCTCACTCTCTTGATATTACTAGTCATCCGTCGTGATAGGGTTCTTAGTCGGTTGAGGAAATATCGTAACCAATCTTTGCCAGGAATATTATTTCATTATCAGAGGAAAGCCAAATTCAGAGAGTGCAATTAGGTGAGCAACAAACGCATTCTTTTCTTGTTTTGAGAATATTGTTGGTCGGCCTGGACTTTTAACAAACCTGCTTTTCAATTTATTTTTAAGGTGAGAAAGTAATCCGTCTCTAAGGTATCAAAAAGAGCAACAACTGTTCTTTTTCTAATATTAAGCAATTAACATGTTTAAGTAATATAAAAACAGAAAACTGGGTTGTAGAGATGGAGTTCTTAGGTTTAGTTTTTCGTTGTATATTTAAGTTGTTTAAATGTTAAAAAAAAAACATTTGGGTTGTGTTAACCTTTACACAATCCAGCCGTTTTTTACGTTTATATTATAGACAAGGTTATTTTAGGGGGGCCAACGCGTTTTCTAGGCAGTGCCCACCCTTGCCATCCCCTTGCTACGCCCATGCGAATAGGCGTCCATTTTCTACATTTTTTGTTATTTACTAACTTGTGTAATTATAAAACGCTTGAAATTGGCAGAATTCTTATTTATTTCACTGAAAGGGCATATGCAGTTACAATAAGAATTTTTGAAAAAAAACTAAACTTGAGATCAACTAAATTAAAATGTATTAAATAGAAGTGATTGCATATTTTGCTTATCTAACTATAAGCTATAGGGTAGGCAGAGGCGTATTAAACATATATATTTTACCAAGTAGGTATAATTTGGTCAAACTCGTGTAACTAGGAGTAAGCCTATTATCAGCCTATTCCGGTCAGCTTTAAGAAAGAAGGAAGAAGGTGGGAAAATTGAGTGTATATTGGAAGGGAAAGGTAGGTAAGAATGGAATGCAATGACAATGGAAGGACAAAGATATTGCTAATACGGATAGATTCAGTCAGGATCACACTAGGATCACATACCTGTAACTCGAACTGGCTATTCACGGGAAATCCTAATCCTCTATAAAATTAAGCGTTATGGTTAGCTTCATTGTCTTTGTGAAATTGTTACTACTAGAAAAAATGATGTAACTGGCAATTTCGCTCATCATCATTTTGCTGTCACTACAATAATCAGCTGTCAACAAAAACTAAGTTGTCAGCTAGTGTCATACTGTCAATCGGTCATCGGAAACGTAATTTATCTTAACTTATTTCTATTGTTTCTTTTTTCACGCAGATATTTCATTTCAGGAAGAGGAGTATGTCCGATTAAGGCGAAACCTAATGATGACGACGACTTAACTGGAACGCAACTAAATTGTGTGATAGATATTTATACTGTCGTATTTTCTTTCGTCAATATTTAGTGATAAGAAAATGTTCAGTGTTGTTTGTCATGCTTAGAATCGATCAATGAAGTTTAAATACCCGGTGCGATGGCCATATTCGAAAAAATATCACAAACTAAAGCACTTATAGATGATACTGAAAAACTAACTTGCACAGTAGAAAATGCACAAAATATTAATAAACATACAGTAAGTACTTTTTGTGTAGCGGTATCATTCGATTTGCTCTACAATATTCTTTATAAATTTACCAATATAAACTTTTTAATAAATCCTATTTTGACCTACAATTAATTCTAGATGACAATTAAGTTGTGCCTAGCACTAGTAAGTAATTAAACATGATACCAAATTTGTTCACGAAAAATAATGCATAGTTGACAAATCAAAGAAGTACCTGAAAAAATATTTTAGGAGTATATTTTACGAGTGCAGCGAGGGCACTCTAAGGAGACCAAATGGAATGTGTCCCGCCGCTACAGAGACTTTGCTACCGTACATGCAAGTCTGCAGCAAGCCAACATTGACCTGCCACTGCCCCCTAAGAAACTTATTGGGAACATGCAACCATCCTTTATTGCTGAGAGACAAATTGCATTACAGGTTTGACCCATATGATACTATTGTAGATATTACTTTTTTAGGGTTCCAGACCCAAAGGGTAAAAATGGGACCCTATTACTAAGACTCCACTGTCAGTCTATCTGTCTGTTACCAGGCTGTATCTCATAAACCGTGATAGCTAGACAGTTGAAATTTTCACAGATGATGTATTTCTGTTGCCGCTATAACAATAAATACTAGAAAGAGAATAAAATTAATATTTAAGTGGGGCTCCCATACAACAAACATAATTTTTTTGCCGGTTTTTGCTTGATATTAATAAAGGCAATAGGTAGACGCCTAAAATATTCACAGAATATTTTAGTGTTGTATAGATAATGGCACGGAACCCTTTGTGCGTGAGTCTGACTCACACTAGGCCAGTTTTAAATATTTGTTTGAACCTAAAACTTTGTATGTAGGCATAGTGTAATCTAGCCTTTGCCTTAATATTGCTATGCTCAATCAATCCTAATTTATTTTAGGATGGATTGACAAATGATATGATGATATATGTGCTAGATGTCTGAATGTAATGAAATGTGCTATAATAATATATATATATATTTAAAAAATGCTACTGTACACATTTTTGTTTTAAAATTCAGCTTCAAAATAAGTTTTAATAAAATATTTATTTCTATGGTCCTTTTGACAAATATCTAAGTTAATTTGCTGAAATTGCTAACTAGTTTCGGATTCAATGAGGGCCTCTTTTCCAGGAGTGAAGCATCCTGCCATGACAGGTGACGCTTACCATTCACAAAAGATTTTATTCTTATTTGTATATATCAGTAAAATTTGATTCACTGATGGACATATATATTGACTGGCCTGTTGGCCTAGTGGTTAGTGACCCTGACTCGGGTGGGAATCGAACCCACAACCTATGGCAATAGTTGTGGGTTCGATTCCCACCTGCGTCAAAACTTATACAAAAAGTTCTATTGAGAAAAAAGAGTATGTGTAATAAATAAGTGTAGTTATTACAGATTTGAGGCCCACATTTGTCTTATCAGTTATATTTTTAACATAAGCCTGAATTCTTGTTTATTTTCAGAACTACATAAATGAGGTTTTAAATCATGAAATGTTGGCATTATCATTGCAAGTGAGGAGTTTCTTGGATCCCACTAGTTACTCACTGGATATTGCTGGTAATCTTTTTTCATAACTTGTATTTCTGTAATTTATTTAACTTTGCATAGATAAGTAGTCTTTGCAAAATCCAGAGTCATAGTTTATAGTCTACATTGATTGGTCAAGATAGTCTTTTATATTTAAAATAATGTGTCATATTGATTTACTCCTAAACAAATGAAAAAAAAAATTGTACACTATGTGTAGTTTTGTCCAACTTGATAGATAGGATAGTTTTATCTAAATTTAAAGTCACAATATTTTTTATTGCAAATTATATAGCCACAGGAACGCGTGGCCGGATGGCTAGTTATCATATATTAATTGGTAATCTTGATCAGTCCTGATAACCCAGGTGATCTGAGTTAATGTCACTTTCAAATAGTTGTTCAAGTTATTCTCTAAAGTCTCAATTTTTTCTATATTTTATACACTTAGACCCTCTATGACTATTAAGTACTAATGAATTTAGTTGGTTGGTCCACTTAAATTAATACTTTCTAGCCAGATATAATATAAACTAGCCGTCCCCGCAGTTTTACCTGCGTTTATGGTCACTGCTCCGCTCCTATTGGTCGTAGCGTGATGTTTTATAGCCTATAGCCTTCCTCGATAAATGGGCTATCCAACACACACAACAAATAATTTTTCAATTCGAACCAGTAGTTTCTGAGATTAGCGCGTTCAAACAAACAAACTCTTTAGCTTTAAAATATTAAGTATAGATATAAATCCCAAGGGTTCTCTTTAAGCAAACATAATCACCAATTCATACCACGGTAATAATGATGCAGTCAAGATCTGAGCGTAGGAATTCTCTTTAAACATATAGTAGTTAGTAGAATCCCGCAGTTTTGAACTCAACAGATATGTAGGCATACAAATTGTCTTTATCCACGTAACACATAGGTGTAAATCGACACTTGTTGGTCAAGGCCGATCGGTTCAGATGGTAGTCCTATTGCATGCAGCCACAGACGGACGGCTCAATTGACTAAGTACATTATTGTATAGTTGCTTGTATAATATTGCTATTTGACAGAATTGAACAAGTCTAAACTATTAAGGGTGCATTTGCATTAAGTTGCTAATGTGGCTACAAAATTACGTTGTACTTCACTACATCACTACATATTATAAAACAAAGTCCCCCGCCGCGTCTGTCTGTCTGTTCTCTGTCTGTGTAAACTGAAAAACTACTGAATGGATTTTCATGCGGTTTTCACTAATAGACAGAGTGACTCATGAGGAATGTTTAGGTGTATAATTTGTCCCCGTGCGAAGCCAGGGCGGGTTGCTAGTTATTTATATTTATGTATTATTTGAATTAAATAATACTAGTAAAGTGGGTCACACACTCTTAGTATTCTCGTTAACCCTGGAGGGGTTAAGCTAAATGCTTGTACAAGGAGTGGGTTTACGTCGGGTGGGCAATCGGCTCCCAACTGAAGAGGTACGTAAGTGGCGTGCGGCCGCTCGCTGAACCACTAAGACACCTTGGTCGTCCCGGCTGGAGGCTCCACGTGCTAACTTTGCCGCTGTGGAGGCACTCCAGCTGGTCATCGTCGAGGGGGCGGGCGGCAGCACGGGACCTCTTCCTGCCGACTCACGCGGGTGCTTTCCGGGTACGCCTGCTTCGGCAAGTACCTGCACAAGGTCGCTAGGAGGGAATTGAATCCCGCTTGTCACCACTGCGACAGCAGTGAGGACTCTGCTCCTCATGCGATACCAACAAGAACCAATATCTTATACATGCTGCCCTAGTAGCCCAGTCAAATAAGAGCGACGGTCAAGCTATGTATGTCTGAGCGCTGCGTGTTCTCTCTGTGTGAAAAATGTTTAAAACAAAATTTTAGAGAATTTTATGCTCTTTTTTTTTTTGTATATAGGGGGTAAACGAGCAGACGGGTTATCTGATGGTAAAAGACTACCGCCGCCCATGAGCACCTGCAATTCGAGAGTCACAAGTGCGTTGCCGCCCTTTAAGGTGGGAGTAGGGGAAGAGGGGGGAGAGGGGAAGGACGGGAATAAGGGAGAGGGAAGGGTTAGGGCCTCCGGTAACCTCACTCACGTGGCGAAATGCAATGCAAGCATTGCTTCACGGCCGGTTTTCTGTGAGGCCGTGGTAACGAGCGTGCCGAAGCATGGCTCTCCCACATAAATCTCTCTAATTTCATAATACATGTTTTAATATCCTTCGAGCCATAGGAGGTGAGATATTTGCTAAAAAATCATTTTTGTGATTATTTGATCTTGAATATCTTCAGACGCCGACAAGATATTTTATGAGACTTTAGACAACACTTAGCTAAAACAAAGGTTTAAACGAGTTTCCATCTATTATCTCTCATTCCGAGGTCTAACCCTAATGTATTCTATAGCTTTATCTTAACTTCTTTCAGAACATGCTCTCCAGACAGTGTCAATTGCGCTGCGAGGTGACGGCAGGTACGAGCTCAAAGGACCGCTGCCCGACATCGGGTGGAGAATACGGAAACATTATTTTTTAGTAAGCTACGTCTTAGAAATAATATGATTGGTTGATTCAAAATAATACAGAGTTAATTACATCTTGACAATGCATCAACAAGTATCAGAAATGATACACAAACACAGTTAAATTCCTTCTCAATCCAGCAGTCCGATTAGTCCGTCCGACTGATACGCCAATGCGAAAAGAATGCGTCAAAAAATAGAGTGACAACATAAGGCCTCCTTGTGTAGTGAACCTACACAAGGAGGCCTTAAGTTGTCAGCCATTGCACTGTAGTCATGCGCTCCTCGTTCAGCTACTCTTCAATAACTCTTTGGAATTTTCAGTGTTTCCAACTATAGATATAATTGTTCATAGCCTAGTTAACATAGGCTTAACGTTTACCATCCATTATAGTGAGTTATATATCACATTAAATGTATAAAAATAATAACAAATGTTTGCCGGAAGCTGATAGTACAATTTCTTAAAGATATTTGCTTGAAACTGCGCTCAAGTTTATAATTTTTTTTTAATCGTATCGATTTACTAGCAAGTTGTAAAAGCATATTGCTCTGTTAGTAATAGATATGCAATTTTGCAACTATTACCTTTTTGTCTCCCATTTATAAAACCTACATTATAAGGTGTCCCAATTAAAAGTATTGTGAATATATTTACCTAAAATAGAATAATACATTATGCATATTAACGCCATATGACCGCTATGAATCACAATACTCGGACTTGCTTATCGGACAAAATGATAAAAAAAACACTAGACTGTTGTTTATAACTTTACATTAAAGTTCGAAGCACTTATATCGTATTAACATTGCGATAAATAGCACAATGTAGTGTAGGCAGTAGCAGTGATGCACGTGGATATTTATTTTTAAAAGTTCTAAAAGAAAGTTCGTGACAGTATAATTTGTCTACCTTCTAAGGATAACTCACATTTATCATTTTTATCTTTGAAGTTTTGATCATAAATAATGAGATATTTGCGAAGCTATTTTTAACAATATGGCGTTAATCTATATCCAAATAAATATGTCCTATATTAAATAATATAGGACATATTTGTTCTTTTCAGTGTACAATTTAAATTAAGCGGTGGCGGGGTCGCCGCGGGAGGGGCACAGCTATGCGAGGAGATAGCAAATCGAAATGAGCGACCCGAACGGGCTGACACGTCAGGGCGACGACGTTGACGGTCGTCTTAATATTGCATTTTTAGTGCAGTTTGTATAGTAAAATAATCTATTGGAATTCAATATTTGTTGTTGTAACTATACTTAGGTGTTTACTTTCTTAGTTTTATCTTCTCAGTACATACAGATAATACTACTTACCTACATCTACTTAAAACAGATAATTGTTTTTATTCAAATATTTTTAATATACAAATTTGGCCAGTTGTTTGTTGTCCTTGTCCTAGTGATCTCTCCAATCACAGGACGGACATACGTGTACGCGACCCCGGCCACTTCGAGCTATTCTGGGACTAAGGGGACTGAGACTGCTCAGTCCCGTTTCCCCATCCCAGACCGCATGCAGTATCCGTTACCCTAGGGTAACGGATACTGCATGCGGTCTGGGATAGGAAAGCTAGCTACCTCCTACATACCTCTGAATTGCCTGACGTTTCGACCAGGTAGTAATACCTTTTCGTGATCGCGTTAATTCCGTAAATACATAATTATAAACTGAAAAACTACTGATCGGATTTTCATGCGGTTTTCACCAGTAGACAGAGTGATTCGTGAGGAAGGTTTAGGTTTTGTGTAAATTGTTTGTAATATGATGATGATTGTTGAAGATGTCTCTGCTACCCGTGCGAAGCCGGGGCGGGTTGCTAGTTCAGATATAAGTCATTCAGTTATGATCTAACATCCAGTGGCGGAGCATCGATTTTATCTGGCTTCACTTTGTGACGCGAAAGCGCTTATGCGATCCTAAAAAAATTTTTAAAAATAAATTTATGCTTATACTCGATTGTTGATCCGATTATGATTACATGAGCCATTAGGTTCGATCATTTCTGTGTTTATCTATCTCGGACTAACTTAAGTATCGAATTTTGGAACAGACTTGCGTCTGGATTTTAGCAGTTAATTTTGTAGTTTGCATGATGCCTATACAGGGTGTAAGTGACACCGCACCGAATCCTGAAATAGTGTATTCAGACCATCATTCTGAGTGGAAAAGTCATAATTTTTTTTTGCTTTTAAGTGAAATCATAATGAGTAAACAGAACATTTTACCGAAAAAAAATCACTAAATACCCCATACGGCTAAAAACTTCGACGTCGCCATACGCTGAAGGTCATTCACCGTACAGTACAGTACGCGTGTTGCGTTACATTGCGTTCAAAATCAAACTATTGACTGTAAATCTCGCGTTTTTATGATGAACTGACTTTTGCATTGTGATAAGTATGCAAAGAAAGACGTTTTTGTAAGTTATTCGCGACGGTGATACTTACACGCTGTATATTAAATAGTAAATTCCGTTTCACAGGTAACAGATACAGATAATCGAACAAACTGTTTGCTCTCGTGGCAGAGTTACGGCCCTGAGAGGTACCTCAGCGATAAGGATTTACAAACCGCCTTTAAGAGCTTATTGAATCTTTCTGTAAGTACGAAAACTATACTTTCCTCTTTAGGATATATATCAATAATTTCTGGAATTCTCGAGTTTGAGCTCATTTGTTTTGTCTTGGTAAGTACTTATGTGCTACATGATATCCAGGGTATGATAATGGAGTCGGAAGGTGGCCATGATCCGATTACGATACTGAGCCGATTACGATGAAACTAAGCTGGAGACCTAGATTAACGCATAGGCTACTTTTTATCTCGATATTCCTACGGGATCGGTACTTACGCGGGTGAAACCGCGGGGCGCTGCTAGTATATTTTATATCTTCCGAAGAGCTATCAATCCATCAGCTCGGTAGTTGTCAGAGCTCCAAGTCTTCTTTCTTGTTTTTTCTCTTTTTCTATCAATTGTCACATGCCAGAATGTAATGCATGCGAAAGAGGTCGGTATGCTACAATACCCATTAGAACTCAATATTTTGGAACCGGTTGCATTAATGTAATTGATTATTTCTTAAATATTAATTGCTCGTTTTTTTTCAGCATCCTTATATAGACCAAGTATTAGCAATTAATAATTTAGAGACGGGCGCATTTGTAGTCAGAAAAATACACGAAAATGGCAGTCTGCGGGACATTCTCTACGGAACGGAGTACAATAAGAACCATCTTGCCAAGTACGCCAACCCTAAAATTAGGAAACCATTCACCATCGGGCAGATAGCGCACTATGGCTACCAGATATTGCAAGCGTTAAAGTTTTTACATGAAAAGGGTATACCTCACGGTACGTATATCTGCCACCATTGAACCTCACCATCATGTTTTAGTTGATAACGAACGTATACTATAATTTCATCTGTAATTAATTTATTGTGCACTTCACGTACCGAAAATAAGAGTTTAATGACATATTAATGATGTTTTAAAGTTACTCTTTCCATTAAAAGAAATTAGTTCTATTTGTTTTCCGCAACATGACAAGGTTTTTTACTTTCCAGATCAGGCTATACATGTCTTATTATATAATTTTTTGTCGGAAACCACACCTTTTTTCACAAAAATGTTCTCATTCCAGGTCATATACACCCGGGGCAACATCGCAATAGACAATCAACGAGCCCTCCTGATGGACATAGAGAATGTATTAATAGGAGTTCCTTGCCTTTATCGGCCGCACCTCCTCCACCTGAGGCGCGCCACTACGGCCGAAGGAATTGATGTGTACTGCTTCGGACGAACGTTGTACGAAATGGCGTTTGGAACTACGCTGCAGGATTATTATTGTGATTTTTATCCGGATGGTATAAGTGAGGATTTAGGTGAGTTCAAGCATAGGCAGTTTTCTGGTTGGATTGTTACTGCTTCGCGGTTAGAGAGCACGACTACCATAGTATTGTGTTACTGTTAGTAAGGGAACGTACCCATACTACATGACCCATTTTTTACATTTTTTACCCCCCTCCCCGCAGAACGGGTCACGTAGTATGGGTATGTTCCCTAAGTAGGGTCACCGTCAGCAAAATCACTATATTTTTTTTTAGTAAAGTTAAATGATGCCGATAGTGTTGTGTTATTAATGACCGAATCTTACTAATATTATAAATGGATGAAATGGATGGATCTGGATGAAATTAGGCACATAGATAGATTCTAGTTTGGCATAGCACATAGGCTTCATTCTGGAAAAAATGTACGGTTCCCGTGGGATAGATTTCACCATAATTTCCACGCGAACGAAGTCGCGGGCAACAGCTAGTCATTTATCGTCGCGAGGCTCTTGTGCTTGTTTGTCACAAAAAGTGGAGTAACAAAAGAACTAAATTAAAACCACTCCTTTTTTGTTTTGGGTTCGTTTAAAACACGTAGGGCAGAGTGGGTAACAGTGTTTTTTTGTAACTCGTACAGCTACAAGGTTTATCGCTAAATCACTGTTTTCTACAATTAAATTATAGGAAGGGTAATTAATATTTAAAGAAAAAGACGTTTGTTGAAAAATAATACGTAAATGTATAAATTATAGACTTTGAAAAAAAGTTAGGAAAAGATCTCCAGGATTGGGTCACTTTCGATTGTTGCATGAGTGAGAGTGGTTCTGTTGGGTTGTTGGTTACTTGTACCATAAAAGAGTATTTAATCGAATATTCTAAAACAGTCTTACAAAAGTTTGTAAAGATTACAATTATTGGAATTTTATAATTCGTCTCTCTTGGAATCATTGCAACATAATATAGTCGTAAACTTTTACGTAGTAAATTATTATTTATAAAAATCTTTTTAACAAAAAATTAAACCGACGAAATAACTAAAAAGCAATAAATAAATAAACCTCTTAAGTCTTGAGCTTATTTACATAAACTATCAAATTTTATATAAACTTATTTTGAGTCGGCGACACAAAGGAGATAAGATCAAGGTAGATAATTTTGTATAATTTTGTCTTGAATAATATTTTTATATATTCTATTTATTTTTCCAGAATCTGTACTCCGCCTCTGTTTATCAAGCACATCATGTAAGCATGGCGGCCCATCTTTGGACCACTTGCTGTTACACCCACTATTCGTCCGCGCGCCACTCAACGGTCTATCTATGGGCAACCACGATGCGAGAACACATCTCAAGTTCCCAATAGCGTTGAAGGATGAATTGAAAGCTGCGGTGGCTAATAGCGAGGCTAGGTTAAAGAGCGAACAGAAATTGGTATGTTTTTCTTTTCATCATTAATTATAACCATTTGAAGTGGGCGTTACATGGCGACAGTGGATTGTTGGCATGTAACGTCCAAATGTGAGTTTGTAATTGAGAAGGAAAACCACCTCGCACACATGCTTGGTTTGTCAATCTCAGTGTCAGCAAAAGCCACTATTCACTAGTCATAAACCTCGTAAAAAATTGCGGTTGATAGGGAAAGCAAGCCAAAAGCTTCTAAAGGCCTTATGAACAATTATCGTTTTGTACGAACGTGTCACTTTGGGCTACAAACTGAAATGCATGTTACGTATTTTGCTAGGGATTTTTGAAGGCAATACTTTAGGAAGTAAACAATTCAAAGTTAATTTCATTTCAACATATATTCTAAACAGTAGGTACACAATAAGGGAAAAGTTATTCCATCTGCAACACTCATACAGTGTTCCATACAGTTTTGATGAATGCATACAATTTTTACAGAACGGACTGATAATTTTTTAATTTGTTTTTTTTTTTACGTGTGGAAACCCCCTCGGGTACCACCGCACGAGCTAATACTCTGCGAAATGACATACCCACATGTCATTTTAGTTTACTGCATCAGTTTCCCACGTCCTCGTAACCACATTGATATGTGCCGTTGTACAACAGAGTATTTAAAAATATTTGTTTATTTTGCAATAGGTGCGAAGTGCTAAAAGGGAGGTTCGAATCCAAGAAATTCTTAGTTCCGAAGAAGAAATGAAGAAACAGAAACGAAGAGCGGTAAGATGAAATTATTCAAACTTCACCAGCCGCCACTAAAGACTCGCATGTTAGAAGTGTTGAATCATATATTATTATCAAACTCATATAAGAGTATGCGATATTATTTGTAAATTATATAGTAATCTTGATCTAAATGAGTTCTTATTTATTATTATATAGAGATCTTATTTATTTCAACAGAAAAAGCGTGAGAGTGTATGGAAGTCGACGTCGTCTCTGGCAGAGACGCTGAGGTCACAGAGCGCGAGCACGGCCTCGTCGCCCCACCTCCGCCGGTTTTGTGTGAGTATTTATTTGAATGTCAGCAATAACGCATTACCCCACTTTTATCACTACATATTATAAAAAGATAGTCCCCGCCGCGTCTGTCTGTCTGTTCGCGATAAACTGAAAAACTACTGAACGGGTTTTCATGCAGTTTTCACTAATAAGTATAGTGATGCATGAGGAAGGTTTAGGTGTATAATATGTACA